>JAOEHY010039369.1:5627-46636 GCA_025447955.1 Psilopsiagon aurifrons
AAGTAAGAGGAAGACCATGTTTCATTTGTGAATTATATTTGCCAGCATTGCATACAGACTCTTGTTGATTGGTAGCTAGCAGTAATCTCTCTCTTAAATGGCTAAACTCGATAAATATAAGTACCTGTCTCATAATCTGTGCTTCAAAACACGTAAGGTTATGGAGGCAATTGTGTTTCTGGTATAAAGGCATCTATAGGATACGTCTGTATCTATATATGACCTGTGTATCAGGTTACTGTAGGGATTATTCACTCATGTTCCTTAAGAGATATAAAGGATTTGCTCTTGAACTTCATGACAAAGTACTTTCAACACTGAGGTTTATGTGAGTCTCTGCCCTCTCCTTACCAGTATTTTTTGGAAGAAAGTTTTAACATAAGTTTGGTTTTACAGGAAGGATTGCCAGAGCTCCAGAAAAGGGTGCATACTCATGAATTTTGATTAAAGAGATTGCCTCCTTCCTGTGTAGAATAAGATTCAAAGCCTGAGAGGAAGTGATGTTTAACATCTGGTTTTAGTGGTTTTCCATTCAGTGGGGTAGGTGTTAGCAGTACTGTTGTTATGCCTGTCCCTCTTCTTGTAGCACATAATGAATATATCTGAACATTATAGTTCCTTCAGGTGCCCAACTTCTGATTGAGGATCCAGTCTAATTTTGGGAAATGATGTTCACAAAAAGTATAATTTATATAATTTCCAACAGTATACTTAGCTGGTAGCACCTGTGCACAGAATACCTGATTATGCTTTTCTTGACACTAGGGTGGGATTCATCTTGTCAGTTCTAATCCGCTTCACTGGGTTCATGATTTACTGCACTCTAAAGAAAATATGCTGGTTTAAACTGATTGCCAAAGCTGATGGATACAGCTGGGCGAGATGAATCCCACACCAGTGAAGAGTATGATCCAGTGTGATCCATAGTCTTCAGTTTTACTCATGAAAAGCATGATCCAGTCCAGTTTTCTCACTGAGACCAAGAGAAGGTTTTTAAGAGTATGTATTTCTTTAAAGGTATTATTTTAATAGCATATATGCATACAAAAATGTATAATGTGCAGAGTTGCCTTTGGGAAAGTCGTCTTTAGATTATGGCTCAAATTCAAAGGCTCCTGAATAAGCAGAAAGACTCTTACTGACTTTCTGATAAATCATTATCTGGCCATTTGTGCAGCTGTCTATTTTAGGAAGATGGTGAAACACCAGTTTTTTTGCTTTGGTACTGTTTCGAGTATTTCTGTTTTTTCTCAGTGCTTGCATGCTCCTCGATACCTCATTCTGTGAAAGTGAATAGGGAAAAAAGGAAGTTGTAAACTTTTGGTCTCTACCCTCCATCATATCTAGCCATTCACATTATACTGTAAAAATGCTTCTTTTACCTCTCTGGATTAGATATGTGTCTCTAGCCGCATGAATTTTCAGTCACTTGTCAGATTATTTTGCTTTCACCATTTCAAAAATACAGGTCAAAATATCAGTGAAGTGCCAGTATTACCAGTAAGAGAATTTGAAATTGCCTTCAGCTTGTGACAACAGTACCCTGAAACACAAATCGTGCTGAAGTCTGTGGCATCAAGAGCAGCAGGAGGTAGACTGTGCACCAACAGCAAAGCACTAGTCATTGCACACATTTTTAACAACTGCCAGATAAATAAAAAAAAGAAAAGAAATCTGCATCTGTCTAAAGACAGTAAACCTTGTCTGTTGAAATGTGATGTCTCCCCTGAACAGGAGATGGACTTTCCTACTTGAAATTTCATCAGTTTTGTTTCAAAAAGCTGTTACATCTGTCAAACATTTCAGTTTAAAGTGAATGCCTGATTTTTTTTTTTTGCCTTTGTATGCTACAAGAGCACCAGGTTGTCAATCAGGAGAAATTCAAAATGAGATGAACAAAATAGGTGATCTGCTACTGATTGGCATTTTATTTTTATTTTACAACCTCTTTTTTCTTCCTCAAACTGGAGTGATTTAAAAGCAACAATGCTTGTCCATACTGTGGAATTGGATGAGAAACATGGGTATAGTGAAGGGAAGCTGCCCTTGATTCACCCCAATCTTGTTTTGACTTCTGATGGCCATCCTTTTGAGAGTACTGGTACTGTCCAGGTGGACAATGAAGCTGTGACTACTGATATGAATTGTCTCAATGTCAATCTCACATCAATGAGATGAAAATGTACTGTATGAATGAGATTTAAATCATTTACTTTTGTTTTCTTCTTAGCTAGAATTAATACATTGCAACAAGCCTCATGCAGTTTGTAATATTTAACAGGTGGAGTGGGACCACTTCTGGGGGGGCTGTGTGGGCTTTCAGAGTGCCTCCAGGAAAAGGAGTGGTCCAGAACCTTCAGCAAGTAATTTGTGTCTCCTAATAATTTTGTGGGGTTTTTTTTCTTTTTTTTTTTTTTTTTCTTTTTTCCTTTTTAATCTGCTTCTCCTGATTACAATCAGAATTTTTGTTTCTTAATAGGGTTTTTCAAATTCTGGGCTAGGAAATTGTCAAATGGTAGGTGTTTTTAAAGATTTTTAAGAAACTGATACACTTCTGTGGTTCCTTGATGTGTCTATTGATAGCATACCTGCTAAACATTCCTGGATTTCTCTATTGCTCTCTTTGCTCAAATCTAGGCTTTGGCCACCTTCTGTTCTTTAACAGTTGCTTAAGAAATATTCTAAAACATCACAGAGTACCAAGAAATTAATGGTTTGTGGAGTATTTTAGTCTTCAGGCTTCCACTATAAATTATAGAAAAAATCATAGTTACTTGGCTGATGCTTAAACATCTTCTTTTATGAGAAACTGTCATTGTCCTTTCTTATTTCTCTTTTTAATGTCATCTTTCATTCTCTGACCACTTATATGCACATATTAGAAAGCTAAGATTTCCCCTCATACGAATACTACCACAGTAGAGAAGTGGCACATTTGTGTATGATCTGCTGTAGCATGCCAAACTTATAACCACATATTGCTGTTGGTAAGGACTTCTGATGAACCAACTGGCTTCATTAAGATTCAAAGATCTGAAGCATTTGGAAGTATATCTGGATAGAAGCATAATATGGGAAGTAAACCACATCTAAACTAGATAGATACTTGCTTTGACTTATTCCAGTAGATTTTAAAGAGTCAAATTAGCATAAATTATAGTTTTTAATACAAATCTGAGCAGAAAATCCATTCCTGCAAGGTGAAACACACATTTTCCCTCTGTATCTCAGTGGTATACTACATTTGGGTTGCAAAGCCAATCTGAGAGTTTGGCAGAGGAGAAAATATCGCCTACCTTCATCACTGAGGATTTGCAGCTGTCCCAGCAATTTGGCTGGGACAGCTTCTTCTGGTTCTGTCCCTAAGCTATACGGATATACAGAATGTCAGTGATCCTTGAGTCTGCTTTTTTAAAGCAGCAAGCTGAGCACTTTTCAGCAGAGTAGTTTCATAGATGCTGCAGATCAGTTGCAGACAAAGTACTTCTTGTTGCCATTTATGATTTTTATCTGTCAAACATATGTCACAGAAGTAATTCCTGATTTCAGAACTTTCATTCTTTGGATCAGTGGTGACCACATTAAAAAACATTCTGTATTCGCTAGCTTGCACTTGGTATTTTTTAACATTTTCATGCCCTAGTGCTGAATACAAGCCTAGCTTGCATTCAGTACTCTTGAAGTTCATTTGGGAATCCTCTAGATCCTGAAAAGTGTTATATCTTACTTCCTTCTGTCCACAGTAAAGATAGTTGGGGATCAGGAGAGTCCTCTGCACTGTGTGCTACTTCTTGCTACTGCTCATAACATTTGGAGTCTGATAGGGATGCTGTGATAGCGCCTTAAATTAAAAGCCACAGGCCACGTAACAAAGAGAATCCTTAAGACTGCTTAGCATTATGCCATTGTCTTGGCTAGAATGAAACCAGCACAAGAATAAATTTGCTATGTTAATTTAATTGTGATCTTTACCTAAGTGCTGCCCATGAGACCTTAGACCTGGTAGAAAGCCCTAGATGAGATATCAAGGGTCTTTTTCTGAGATTGCTTAAATATTATATTTCTGTTAGAAAACACTAACACAATTCTATTCCAGTTTTAAAGCTTTAAGCTTTCGCTGCCTGTTTTAGGTTTTCATTACTTTTACATGTATACAGTTACACAGATAATAAGGAACTCGCTAAATCTGCATATCACTGCATGTAACATCGCTCTACAACTATTTACCACCTCATTAGTTTTTTCAATAGCAAGGATAAGTTAGCATGCTGTCATGAACTGCTATCACATCCAGCTGAAGCTTATAAGCCACGGCATAATAATAACTTTCACAAAGTGCATTAAATCTTGCACCAGAAGATGCAATCTTGCGAACACAAGAAAAAAAAAAATCATACTACTTTTTCTATATGTGAAGCAAATTTGTATGGCATTTTCTCCTGTAAATTTTGCTGCTCTTTGAAATCTTTTAAAACACATAAAAGAGAAATTTAGTTTTTGTGTTATTCTGCGCAACTCAATCTACTGAGCTAGACAATCTCATTTACATTTGGAGTGTGCTGCACACATCTATCTTTATAAACACGTGTGTTTTCTCATTTTTGTTAAGGCTCTGTCCTCGATAAAAGAAAAAATAAAATAAGAGGTTTGTTTTACATCAAGATTACTATGGTGAGGTATGTGTCTAAATGTGAAATCCTTGTGGAGGCAAGCAGCAGGTATTGCATACCTTGATGTAGCTGGTTGAGGTCAGCCCTGAACAAGACACCTGGGGTTCATCTCAGCTGGTTATATACAGGTGAAACTACAATATCTTATCATTAGCGGGATTTTATACTGCACTACCTACTTCAGTGTAAAATCATGTTACACTGCCTTGCAATGTAAAGATGCCTTTGAGGATATGAATTACATGTGTACTTATTCTAGGTCCTTTGACACTTCCAAAGTGATGCAAAGTGAATCTCTGCCCTACTGCCTGGCAAAATCATACAGTTTGGTCCTGTGGCTGAATAGAAGTCCTTGCTAGGCTTTCACATATATCCCTGGTGATACTAGCAGTGATACCCTTAATAGCTCCTGCCAGGCTTGCGTTACTCTCTGGTATAGTTCTAATGCGTTTTCATACCTTCTTCAATTTTGGTGCTTCTGTTTTGCAAACTATGCATGATAGCATCAATGGTTGCAGCTGCATACAGTGGTTATAATTGTCATCCCCCCAAAGTGGCATAATATGAAGCATCAAAAATCAAACATTAATTCAAAACAGGCCATTAAGTCATGGTGGTGATGGTATGGATGTGCCTGTATTCAACTTTTGCTTCAGTAAACCACAGGACTGTGGAGAAAAGGTGATCAAAATAAGACATTTAATTCACTGTCTGCTCCATGTTGACAATAAAGGAGTAGAATGGGAACACCACTTCCTTTGCAAGCGATGTAAGCAGTCCTTAGCATGAGTTGCCTTCTCCATTTTTTTTTTTTTTGTGCTGTATTTGAGTCTGCCTACTCTTGAGAATGCACTTTTCAAAGATAAAGCATCTCCTGAAGTTATCCATTGTTTTGTCAACTGAAAGGTTACCATTCCTTTAAAGCCACATTTGAGATGTGCTGTTTATTTTAGGTAAGCAATCTGGATAAACAGTTGTTTTATACCTCTTAAAATGTTTCTCATATCCTGCAGAGATGCTTCACCCATCTAAGGATCTTCCCATTTTCAATATTCTTTTTTTTTCCTTCTTTTTTCCCCTACAAACTTACCTGCAAGACCACATACTTGATTCAGACAGTAGTTACTCAGTGGGAGACATTTCCCATTCACATGTGATACCTCCTGGCTGCTGCTTCCAATTATGCCATATGCTGGAAGCCAGAGCTGTTGAAGTATTGGAGTTAATGTTACAATCAAACTAGTTAAGAGGTTAGCACTGTGTGTCATGAAGGGTTCTGGACAATGTCTGATTTCTGCCATAAGCAAAATACTGACAAGTCCTGCTTTGTTTTGATGCTTTTTCAGGTGGTAAAGCGCTAGAAATACATTCATTATATTGTGAAATCACAACCTTCGAGATCTTGCTGAATCTGCCCTACAGCTATTTATCACATGATTGCAGGGAATGAAAATAACATTTTTCCTTCTACTAGGAATGTGTTGCTAACCTTGAGGCAAGATAGTGCATAATTTTATCTGTGCCTAGTCTTGCTGTTATATATAGACTGTTTGGGGATGAAACAGTGTTACCATTTCCCAGAATTTAGCACTCATGCTTTATCAGAGCCAAGGAGATCTCATATACTTAGGCGCTTGGCTGCGACAGTGACCAGGGATCCCAAGTCTGAGTCACATTTACACTAATAACCATTTTGTAGTCATGGAAAAAGGCCAGGAAGATGATAATTTCATTTTCTCCCAAGTTAAATTTTTATTGCTGATGTTAGAGCTGCAGGTAGTAACCTCTGAGTAAAGGCTATCTGAACCCACCTCTGATTTCACATTCCTTAATTTTGTATTTGTGAAATTGCAGCTATTTCACTGATATTTTTTGCTTGTAATCAACAGTTGAATCTGTCTCCTCATGTCTGCGATAATCCCTCTTTTTTTCTCCTCCCACAACAATAGGCAGCAGGAGACTCAGAGATCTCTAAGACACTGTTTTTCCTTTCCTAAGGCACCAGTCCTTCTCTTGCAGCTTCTTGAGTAATCTCTGGGGGTTTTTCAGTATGAAGCATTAATTCATTTTAAGTAGCAGGAATTAGGGAAGCTGAAGCTTAGTCCCTCTCCACAGTTACCAGTTTGACCATCAAGTTGGCTGTCTGATGCTTTTATAAGCATAGCTGTACTGTAGCTGTGTACCTAGCGCGTAGCTCTGACTTCTTGGTTTACTTTGTCCGCAGGGTGGCCTGCAGCAAGTAGTTTTAAGCACGTTGAAATGATTTCTGATACTACATGAACACTTTCATGGCCCACTTTCAAGCTACTTATGCATGTAGACAACATTTTTTACGTATTATCTAAAGATCAACATTTCTGGAATGCAATTTCCAAGCTTTATAAATTGTGTTTCATTTTTTGATATCTGTGATACTTCAGCATCTTAAGAACAGCAGGGCATCATGAAATTTGTAGAAAAAAAATTGAGGCATATGCTGAAGAAAACAGTTGAATATGCAAATCAGGTGACATCCACAGTCTTAAGGAATATAATACTTCTGAGTGTAATTGTTGGGATTGTCTGTGACCTTTACATGAACTTGTACAGTTATAAAATAGATGTCATTATTTTCTGGGCACAGGGCACAAAAGAATCACATTTCTAGTTCATGGATCTGTATTTTTTTTTGAGGTAGCTTAACACAACGGTGGGATTCATTATATATAATCCAAACCCACTGGAGCTTCAGATTATGCTGTTCCAACTTGCTGTCTGAGTTTTCTTTAGGGGATTTCTAGTTGATTAAAGCTTGATAAAAACAAACATCAGAAAGGGAGAAGTTTGTTTTTACTCTCTTCTGGATTTGGGTAGCTGTCCAAAAATTTAGGTGTGAGAGCAGCAGTCTTCTTTTGCAGGCTTCACTGAGGCAAAAATGCAGTGATAAATTCTGCAGAGCACACTTGGGCAAAATGCCCATTTGTTTTATTGAGAATTTTGCCTGATTAAGACCTGTTTTCCCCTTATCTCTGAGTTTCTTGGACAAACTATGTTGACTCTGATCCAGTAAAGCAGAGCAAGCTTCTTAATCTGGCACATTAAATAAAAGCTCAGCTGGGAAAGGAATGCAGTATTTAGTCTTTGCATTTCAATTGATTTGAAACTTCTCATTTTAAGCTTAGGCTGTGAAAATCACCTCCAAGCAGTGTAACATCATTTACAAAGTCAAGTGATAGATGCTTGGACTGATTACACGTGTATGATGGGACACCTCTTTCCTATTAATAAACACAAAAATAAATAAATGCAGTGTTCAGACTTCCTTATTTAGTTCTTTCAAGAAGCACCATTCTGACTTCAGCATCCCTTCTGTTTCAAGTCATGGACCTTTCTTTTAACATGGACAGGGTATTATGCTAATCGGCATGCTGGACAAAAGCCCAGTTGAGAGTAGCTGAAAGTCTAAAAGAAGTTTAACTTTGACCACATCCCTGGTTTGAACCAAGTTTGCTAATGTAGAAGGGCTTGCTACCTCTAGAGGTGTGGAGAGGGTCTTGCATCTCTTTCTGAAAACTCTGGTGTCCTTTTTAACTCTCATTTTGCTTCCTTTTCTCTGGAGTAATTACTAATAATTTTACCAGTGTAATAACAAAAAGAGTTGTACTGTTCATTTCTAAAGCAAACAAGCAATTTTTTTTCCCACTTGTACTGAGATTCTAATCTCTGCCAAAAACCTGAAAAGAAATCTCGAACTGTTCTGTAACTCTTCAAGAAATTACCAGTGAATACACACACTATAGTTCAAAATTCAGTAAGTACATAAAACTTCAGCAACACAAATCTAGCTCAGTCATAAACAAGTAACTGGTGCAAATACTAACATAAGTATTTTTGATGTTAATGCATAAATTATGAAATACACTTACAGTGTCAGTAATCCCATGAGTGGTTTAGTGTATCATCTTATCATATGGTGAATGAGGGGAGTCTCAATTTACACTGAATGCTTGTAATCTAATTTATCTCTCAGGAATACTGAAAATACAGACTTTAATATGCAGAAGCATTTGTTAAGATGTTTACCAAAAGAATACGGTGGGCCTAGGCTAAGATCGTACCAGAAGGTCCATCCTTTAGTTCTCTGAATCATAAGAAGAAACAGATTGTGTCAAATGGGAAGTGAGAAATAACATAATGTAACCAAGCTGCACTTTGGCAGAGTCACTGTAGGTTGCCTGAGGTTTCTTGCCTCTCCTCAGTTTATATAGGCATTTGACGCAGTACTGAAGAACTGACCACTGTACTTGTGAATATGTTTTGCTGGAAAGCAGTAGTCTTAGTAGGTTCAGAGAAGTCTTTCTCATTAGGCTTTCGCATTAGGCTAGTTGCATAGTGCTTCTCAGGGTCAACCAGCAGGGTGAACCAGTTGGTTGCATCAGTACTGGCACCGACCCCCATTTGGGAACTCTAGTAGTTCACAGAGAGAGAGAGCAGGAAGAAATAGATATTTGCTTCCTTAACAGTTTTTACTGCTTCCCCTGAAGCCTTCTGTTCATGATTCCTGTTGATCTTTGAAGTCCATAAAGTTTCCTTCTGGGGCTTGGGAACTATCCCTTTTTAGAACTTTGTTGATGAAAGTTTCTTAAGTCCTTCTCTTTTTTTGCTGAGGCTGCAGGCTTAGATTTCCATCTCCTTAAGGCACTTTGGCTTCTTTTCCTGTTGGCTAACCGAAGGTAACAAGAGTATTCTTACTTTTTAATCTCTTTCTTGCTCTGACTGCAGGCTTACTGATTCTCACCTTTGCTTTATTTCACAGGAGAATGAGCAGATACTCCCACAGAGTAACCGTTATTATGAAGTGAATCATGCATCCTTTGCATATTATTGGCTTGTGCTGTTTTAGCAACAGTTAGTATTAACTATGTAGGCTTAATTAGCATATTTCATTTCAGAATCTGAAACTATAAAGCTTTCCTGTTTGCTAAAATAATCCATTTAATTCTGTATGAATGCCAGCTATTTGAAAAGAACAGGCCAGAATACTTAACATGGCATATAATGATGCATCGCTCCTAAAAATAAATAAATATGCTTAAAGAAATGTTAATGTTTTAGGCTAGAAAAATATCATTATTTCTATTTCAGTAAAGGGTAAACTGAGGTACAGAGAAACAACATCTTAAAGGTGACACTTGTTTTCAAAGCCAAGAGTAGAATGTAGTTTGACTGTGTACATTACACGCAGCGCCCCTTGTTCAGAATAGTTGTTAAATCAGATATAAAATGTTGATGTTTTCAAGGAGGACAGCCTAACAGTTTTAGAAAGCTGAGATTGCCAATACAACATCAGCAGTTATTCATAGAATCATAGAATCATAGAAAGGTTATGGATGCAAAGGACCTTAGGAACATCTAGTTCCAACCCCTCTTCCGTGGGCAGGGACACCTCCCACTAAACCCTATCACCCAAGATTCAGTCCAACCTGGCCTGGAACACCACCAGGGATGGAGCATTCACAGCTTCCCTGGGCAACTCATTCCCGTGTTTCACCACCCCAACAGTACAGAATTTCTTCCTTATATCCAGTATAAAATTCCCCTGTTGAAGTTTGAACCCATTACCCCTTGTCCTACCACTACAGTCCCTAATGAATAGTCCCTCCCCAACATCCCTATAGCCCCCCTTCAGATACTGGAAGGCCGCTTTGAGGTCTCGACGCAGCCTTCTCCAGGCTGAACAGCCACAACTTTCTCAGCCTATCTTCATTTGGAAGGTGCTCCAGTCCTCTGATCATCCTCGTTGCCCTCCTTTGGAATTGTTCCAACAGTTCCATGTCCTTTTTATGTTGAGGGCACCAGAACTGTGCACAATACTCCAAGTGAGGTCTCACAAGAGCAGAGTAGAGGGACAGGGTCACCTCCCTCGACATGCTGGTCGCGCTCCTTTTGATGCAGCCCAGGGTATGGTTGACTTTTTGAGCTGCAAGCGCACACTTCAGGCTCATGTTCATTTTTCCATCGACCAACACCCCCAAGTCTTTCTCTGCAGGGCTGCTCTCAATCTCTTCTCTCCCCAGCCTGGAGCTGTGCCTGGGATTGCTTCAACCCAGGTACAGGACCTTGCACTTTTCATGGTTAAACTTCATCAGGTTGGCATCAGCCCACCTCACACGCATGTCAAGGTCCCTCTGGATTGCATTCCTTCCATTCAACATATCAACCGAACCACCCATCTTGGTGTCATCGGCAAACTTGCTGAGGGCACACTTAATCACACTGTCCATGTCACTGACACAGGCGTTGAACAAGACCGGTCCCAACACCAATCCCTGAGGGTCACCACTCATTACTGATCTCCAGGTGGACATTGAGCCATCGGGCACAACTCTTTGTGTGTGGCCGTCCAGCCAGTTCTTTATCCACTGAGTGGTCCACCTATCAAATTGATGTCTCTCCCACTGACTGTGGCACCACAGTTCTAACCATTTATTAACCTGGCCAATCCTCCTTGCCTTTTTAAGGTCCTCCCCTGTATCCTGGAGAATTGATGGAAAGACAATCTGAGCTCCAGAGCCCCTGAACACCTCTTCCAGGGCTCTGTAGTCCTTCTTTATGTTCTCCATGCTACTGCTATTTGTATCAGTAGCACCCACATGGATCACTTGAAGTGGGTAATAGTCAGTGGGACTTACTAGAGCAGGTAGCCTCTCTGCAACATCCCTGATCTGTGCCCCTGGTAGGCAACACACCTCCCTTGAGCCTGGGTCAGGCGAACAGATCAGTGCTTCTGTTCCTTTCCAAGTAGAGTCCCCTACTACTATGACCCACAGTCCTCTACTACTATGACCAGCTATTTGCATAGTATTGTCAGGGTCAGCTATTTTGGAGACAATTCAGTGAATCAGAGCTGTTTGATTAATCAAATCAAGTCTCTGTTGTAGCAATGCAAAGAGGTTATGTCTGCTGGCAGTCTGATTTGAAATCAAATGTTTATGGATTAATGAACACAAGACTATTGCTCCTAAGCCTCTTTTCAAGCAAAATCTTAGGTCTTTAGAAAAGTAGATAAGTAGGGAATGATTAGCCAGGTCTGGCAGCACAAGTCAGAATTTATTCCCTTGAACATACACTCTTTACAATTAAAGAAAATCCAAGCAATTAAAAGCAGCCAAAATTCTGCAAAGAACAAAATCTACAACTTGTGTTTGCTATTTTATTATCATATGGTAATGTAAGCAAATTGTAATCATAGTTACATTACATTCTAATTGAACGATAAACTTAACAGAACTATGTCATATCATATCAACTGTGTATCCCACAGCTGCTTTCTAAAAGGCAGTCCAGCCCCCATCTTCAGATGACCTTTGCACTTTAATGTGTTAAAAAAAAAATCATTCTTTCTTAGCAGTTGTTGTTCATTACATTATCTTTAAAAACTGTGAATAATGGGCGTATTATAAAAGGCAATGTGTAATCCATTTGAGCATAAAGGAAAGCTCTTCTGCTTTTATAGGAATTGACTCTGAAATAATTCAGGTACAATTTTGTGTTCCCTTTGGTCGCTTTCTTCACTGAGAAGGCTCTCTGCTTTGGTTTAATACTAAATTAGTTGTATCAAATGCCACCTTTGTTTCTGCCCCCACTGAGCTTAATAGTTAATTTTCCAAGCTAGAATAAAGAAATCCTTCATTTCATATTTTATCCCATCCCCATGGTGCAAGTACACCAATAAGAAGCATATAGGTCTTACTGAATTAAGAGAATAGGAGCACTTCTGAAGAAAATTGGCTGGCTTTCATACACTGCATAAAAAAATCATCAATTAGAAATAGAAACAGCTGGAAATTAACATCTGCCTCTTCTTGAAGGTGAATATTAAACTGCTCCCTGATTTGACTTTCCCTTTATTTGTTTTAAGATGACTATCACTGTTTTGCAACAGCCCTCTACCTTGCTAATATAACAGTGGTAGCATTACCAGCTTGGGCTTGTTTTTGAAAACCTTGACTGTGTGTAACATTTGATCTACAAGTAGCTGCACTTTTTCTGTGCACAAGGTTGTGGAATCCTAAACTCATAGCAGGATGAAATTTTTATCAGAACAGTTTAGGTTTAGCAAAAGACTTGCATTAAAATCTGTGGGAATTTTGCAATTGATACTAAGTGGTTTTGAAAAGCCTACCCTTTTGCCTCATGTTAAACTCATGAGGTTCACAGAGCTAAATCCTAAGGGTGTTTGCCTGCTACTTCACCTGAAAAGTGATCTAATTTGGTGGGTATAACTATTTAAATGGAAACATTAGTGTTGACAGTAGTTAATCTGAAAAAAAAAAAAAAAAAAAAAAAGAAGAAAAAGAAGAAAACAACAGGACATCAGCCACACTGTCTTAAAGCTGTAACAGGTAGATGCTGTTTTGTACAAGGGGAAACTCCATGAAGTGGCCACGTTCCTCGAGTTTCATAGTACATGGTGATCTCAGAGTCATGGTTTTCTTAGTGTGTAATAGTGTTTCATATTTTTTAGCTGCTTTAGTTCTGTTAATTTTGCTTGGTTTTGTTACTTTAGTTGCTTGCATTAATTTAGAAAGGATTAAAATAACTCAGTCAAAGAGAATATGGTGTCAGTCATCAAGTTGCCTTGCAAGTATGAATATGCATGCATAGGTATGTGTCCAGATACACATATGCTTTTTTGTACGTGATTATATATTCTTACTGAAATACACTGAGGATTCGACCTTAAAGAAAAGGTACAGTGCTAGCCAAAGGTATATTATTCATGTTGCCTAAAGAACATGCACTGGTATATAGTAAATAGCTAAAGAGTCATAAGAAGGGAGTTCCAATTAGTTTTCAACGCTAAGAAAGACCAACACTGCCTCTTTTATGACTGACTCAGATCTGCTTTACATTTTTGAGTTGACAAGTGAACAGAGTCTTCAGGTAGCAGGGGAAAATCTCTTTGTTTATGAAAACAGCTGAGGATCTAATTTGATGACCTCAAGATTTATTTTACAAGATAAAAAGAGATGCCAATCATTACAATGAACCATCTGAAAATCTAGTGCAATTGAAGTCCAAACCATTGTGAATCTTATCCCAGAAACCTATGGCATATAAACATCAGAGGTGAATATATTCCGTAGGACTGTCTTTAGACAAAAGCATGATAGAAGCCAGAAGAGATGAACAGTTTGTAAATGCCAGGCTCCTCCTTAGCAAGCACTTCCATTACTGTATCCCTTCTGCTTACAGTCTGAATGAGAATTAAACCAGCTAGGGTTGTCATTAAGGCATCATCTAGCGTGCGATAGGGAGAAGTTTTTAACTGGAAGAGATCACGAGGTAGCTCCACATGAATATTGCTTATTTCATTTGGGTTTACTTGCATTTTACTACTTGTTTCTTGATGTGGAAGTCTTCAGGATTGCAACTGTATTGGTTCTGTAGGAGCTGGGCAGGTATTTTCAAAAAAGTCAGGGAAACACATGCTGGTTCTGAGAGTGGGCTGTCAGGTACCAGTTTCCATGTGCAGGGGTGTGGCTCTATTGCACTGTGCTAGAAGATAAGATTGTTGTCATCAGCATGGCTTCTGCAGTTGATGGCACAGTTAGGTGGTGCCTGTGCTGATAAGGCCTGGCCTGAACATCTCCTTAAGCAAAGTCTGTGTGTAAATGTAGTTTGGTCTAATGCTGCGCAGCAGTGTAGACTGGTGTGTCTTGTTTTGAAGTACATGGCAACTGCTGCTACTAGTATGACCTTTAGAGAGCTGTTAGGGTCAGAATTAAGATACCTTCTTTTTCAGTCAGATTTCCCTATCAGTTACTGAATGTGTATCATTGCTCAGCATGCATTAAGACCTCTTAAACTAATTGCATTGAGCCTTTCATTTTCATGTAAGAAGTCGCATTTTGCTAAGTGTTTTACCATAAGAGTATCCAGCTGTCTTGAACAGTGTTGCAAGGACACAAGGCTGATATTACTGGCAGATCATTTCTGATTATATTTAGTATTATAAATGTTGAAATTCAACAGTGAAATCACAACTATTTTTAAAACTAGTCATAGAAGGTAATTCCAGTTAGCCTTTCAGTATAGAATGTGTTAAGTTTGAATTAGGCATCATCAAGCTTAAGGATGATTCTTCTGCGCATATTTTCCATGTGTTTTGTGCTGTGTACATCAAAACAAAAAAAACTAGCACAGTCATCTGCACCCATGGGTAAGTCAAGTCTGATTCATCTAACAGTATGCTAAGAAATGTAAATGGCATGTGGCAAGCATGTAGATCATGTAATCACACTCACGACTGCTGGTTGTGATCCTGCTGGATTTCTGATAAGTGAGATGGTAGTGAAAATACAGTATTTCCAAAAGACAAGTCAGATCTACGAAATAAAATGTTACAGCTTTTTATAACTGATACAACTAAGAAGAGGTTTATTTTAAAAATTCCTCTGTTTTGTGGATGATTGTGAAGCTTTGGCTGTTTTGGTTTGGGTTTTTGTGATTTATTTGCATATTTATTTCCTTTCTTTTTTTTCCCCCAGGATTAAGTCAGCGTTTTTCTTAATTAAAGAGTGTGGTTGGATATGTCACTGAACACAGGCCTTAGCACAACTAATAATTAAGCAAGCTTTTTTGTAGAGGTCTCACTAGATAATCAATCACAAATCCTGACTGGGAGCTTGTAGCTGTTACTTTTTCATGTCAGTAGAGTTAAACCAAGTTTGCAGGTTTAAATTAATCAAACTGATGAAAGACTGGGTTTTGTTTATTTATTATTTTTCAAAACAAAATCAAAAAGCTGAATTTGACTTCTGCCTGTATGGTGAAAAGAAAAAAGATAGGGATAAACATACTTGGGATAGAAGGCATGTGAGCATGTGTGTGTGCATCTGTGCACTTTCATATGAAAAAGAAAGAAGATCCAGACAAACAGATTATTTTATGGTGTAAAAAAGTTGAATTAAAAAGAGAAATTCTGGTGTTTATAGAGAATCTTGTATTTAACAAGAACAGCCCTGAAAAGAAATGCTCCCAGTAATCTCTCTTTAACTGACTAAAGTGGAAGAAAGCCAAGTTTTTCAGTTGCACAATAGTTGCAATCATGTGGGAGAGTTCCCAGTTGGGAGTTGAAAACTGAAAACCTGACATGCATAAGTGAATGAAGCTCCACTATGTGATGTGTTGATGTAAGATTTTTTTCTTCCTCCTTAAAAATACAGCTGTGCTTCTGCCTTTGTCTGGGTACCAAGGAGGCGACACTGTGAGACACAAAATTAGTTTAAAATTGACATTTGGATGTTGGTTATAATTTATCCTGACATTATGGCTACTGGTTGTGATTGTGACAAGCATGCTTGATCCAAGTGGGCACTGTAAGAGCCAAATTTAATAGACGACCATTGTAATTTTCTGCCTTGCGGATGGCAGAGACTTCCCAATGTTCCTTCACCACAACAATCAGGGATTACTAAATAACAAGTCCATAGGATTGGGGGAGGATTGAAAGGATTAATGGAGTATGACAAAATTGCACCTGAGGGGGAAAATCTGTAGGGGTTTTTGTATGGTGATGTGCTACATCAGGCAAATTGGCAATTGCTACTGATCTTTACACATGCATGTCTTCAAATAAACTGTGTGAAAGTCAAGCAGATGCAACTATGTGGCTAAGGTTGTCATAAACATTTATAACATCAGCTGCATAAATCATTTAATATTATCATTTTAAGTATTTCAATGATCAGCTATATTAAGCATCAGTGGATTGCAGGCAGTGTACTAAATAATTTTTTTACCCCATTTTAACCTCTTATCCTGCTAAACTGTACCCTAAAAAAAGATTAAAAATGGTGGTTAGTCCAGCCCTTCTCTTCAAAGATAATTAAGGAATACTGTTCCTGTTTAGGAAGAGTGTTTCCAAGCTTTAGGACTTGAAAAAAATAGACGATGTGTGTATGCATCTATCTATCTGTCTGTCTATATATCTGTCTATCTATATATCTGTCTATCTCTCTCTCTATCTATCTAAATAGGTTGCAATCGGCGTTCTTAAGCTGACCTGATGTTAAAATAACACCCTTCTATCCCTTTGGTAAATACCCATTTCAAAAAAATAATAACAATCTTAGCCCAAGTTCTTTTGGGATATTAACATATTTTTAATAAACTGTTTGCCACTATGAAATGTTCGCAGTTTGTTAACAGATACATAGTTTCTTTTCACAATGGTTTAAACCAAGAATTCCACCACTGATGGCAGTGGATTTACACAAAATAGAAAAAAAGGAAAAGCAATAATAAACCTATTCAGCTTTATTTTTAAAACTAACTTTTCTTTGGAAAGAAAAACTTGGTTGCATTTTATTTACTTAAGTGGAAGTTTTAGATTTTTGTTGTGGTCATGGTGATAGCTGAACTTAACCTTTAGAGCAAGATACTTTCTCTGTCTTCCCAGTTCGGTATAAACACTTAGTCATGAGAGAAAATAGGAGCCTGTGCAAATGGTTAAACTTTTCTCTATGTAGTTCTGCACAAGAGGGAGAAAATTAAAGAGGAAAAGTCATAAACACATTTTTAAGTTGCTATCTGGGGTCATCTCTCATGTATTGTGATTTGTTTAAGGAGGCATTTCTTCGGCAGCATTGACTGCAGGTCATGTTGTTATTTAGACTTTTGACTAGTGGAACAGCGAACGATTCATTAATTCCATTAGCCATTCTTTCTGCACACTGGGAAAAGCACATGTAATTGTCAACAATTCCGACTGTATACTTAAGCTGTCAAGGATCCTGGAAGGCTTCAGTTATCCTCTTTGAAGGTGTCAAAGGAAGGGGTGGGCTATTTTGTGTCTTTAAAACAGAAATAAGGAAAAAAATGTGCCACATAATGTAAGCTAAAAATTTCTTTTTAACCTAAACTGACATCCTAATACAGAAACACTGGGCAAGTTTCTGATTGGTAGAGCTTCTGGTTGTCATTATTTTTTTTATTTTTTTTTTTTAAAGAAGTATGAAACTACAGCCTGTCAGCATGCCATTAGTGTTGTCTCTAAACCTGACTTGTCTGCAGGAGCCATGCCAGGGACTTCTCCCTTCCCTTCCCTTTGCATTCCCAAGGCAATCCATAGGTCTCACCCTGCATGATGCTGCAAGTAGTGGACAGGGTTGTGTAGCATCACCAAAGTCAATGGGTACGCTGTACTCTTCTTCCACAGACATTAGGCAAAATTGGGGTACATATTTTTAATTTTTATAGCTTTTCACCATGAACTTACCAGTGGGTTAGTGGACAGCAAAAGTGAAAAACATCAGGTAGATGGGCAAAATTACTAGCATTTCTTCCTGCTGTTAACAGGGATGACAGCTGAAAGCCAAGTCTACTACATGTAGCATGAAAAGCAAAGTTTCCAGGATTAGTAGCTCAGCCAAAAGTGGATTACATCTGAATTGGAGTGTCTGCCCTCTAAGCTGTCACTGCTGTTAGGTAGTTTTTTCAGAGAGACAGTAAAATTTTTCACCATAGAAGAGGCAATTATATTGAAAAGACAGTGGGGATCTTTGTTGCTAGAGGCTTTATTTTAACTATGGTGAAGTCCAGCCAATGTAGGTAAGCAAATCCTTGTACAGGGGATTTAAGTCTACCCTACCTGTATTCTTAAAGGAAATAGCATGCTCTGTTCTGCAGATCTTAATATCCCAGACATTCTTGGTGGTGGTGGTTAAAAATCCACCATTGGTTATTACACACTTCAGAATATTCCTTTTATTTAGACAATAATGAATGCAAAGCTGTCTTGTCCCTTGCAATGCTTTGAGCTGTTCAGATAACACATTGCGAAGTGGTTGGACACAAATCACATAACCCTACTGTGCTCTGTTTGAAAGGAAAGTACAAGTTTTAATTCATTACTGGTTAGCTAATTTTCTGGTATCCTTTTCCCACAGTTTTGAGTGACAGTCCCACACCCCCAATGCATGGTTTGTTTAATTGTGGTGCTGAAAGCTTGACTTTCTTTTTAAAGGTATAATTTTACATCCTGATTGTAAAATAATTAATAGTTTGCTGCTTACTCTTTGATCCTGAAAAAGGAAGCACATTCTGCATACTTCGAAGATATAACTTTGTCACTGTGTGATGATTTTTCTCTAAAATATGAAGAACTGTGGAAAAGGAGGTCCATCTGTTGGGAAAAGTTTCGCTCTGTGTGTGATAAAATGTAATGAGTAATCATAAATGTAAAACATTTGATGTGACAATTTCCTATATAATGATTATGCAGTAGTTATTAGCCACAGTATACTATATTACTCCTGTTAATGTATTTTGGAGGTGGACTCTATGGATTCATGGTATGGTTTAACTTGTATAAGTAGTATCAGTCCATCTGAGGGATACTTTTCCCATAGGTTGAGAATTATGAAATTACAGTGTTGATTTTTTGAATCTTATGAGCCACTAGAGAGTGGAAAATATTTAAGGATAGCAGTGTATGTACTTCTATATATTACTGAGTGTTAAAATAAGCAATTGATTGTTAAATAAACTAATATATATATAATGCATTATATTTATGCAAAGAAGAGCTGCAAAAATCAGGTGAAGTGTTTCACTTTTGTTGTAGTAATAGGCACCATTGCTATGTATTTATCTATGCATAGTTTAGGAGAGAAGAAGATGCTGTCAATGATTCTGTAATATTTTCTTCGTGTAGTGGCCATTGAATTGAATAAGCATTCACTGGTATGTATAGTAATGAATCTTTAAAACTATCATTTCTAATCAGTGTTGGACACTGCAAACAAGCAGGTGTCCTTTAAAAAATGGACCTTTGTACACTTTGAGTAAAGAACTACCTGAAAAGGATATAAAGTAGTTGTACATTCAAAATGTATTAAATTCCATTTTTCCTTTGCTATATTTTGTAAAACATTTTTGTTGTAAACAGTGTGCATCTTACACATGTCAAATCAAAATTCTTTATTTTAAAGATATATACCTAATGTAATCGGAAGCTTATTGCACTCTCATGCAATGTATATATTGTGACTTCAAAAAGTCTGTACTGAACTTTGCTTAAACTACTAGTATGTGGATTTCTTTCAAATTTATTTTTAATTAATGATATTAAGGATAAGATCCTTTCTAAATGTACTTTAAAATTCACAATAAAGTTTCAGAAGTTGTTTTGTACAATGTTGAGGCTTTGTGTTGAATTTTCTTGTTGAAATCTTTTTAAACTTGTATCTTGAATAAGTTCCACATTCTTCAAGTATGTGTAAATCTGTGTTTAACACCATCATGATTTAAATCAGGTGTGCCATATCACAAAATACGGTATGTCCATTTATTTAAGAGCCATCTTCATTAAATTAGGGATTGCTGCTCTATTGAACACAGTGTCTCCTGGCACTTCTGTAATTTCTGCTGACAATTCAGCCTAGGTTCCAGAAACTTTCTGTATTGGACTGGAAGACTGAGATAAATTGTATGCTCTGTTTTGTATGTCAGCTCAATTGAGGACACAGTACAGAATGAGTTGGATGAAACTGTGGGGTAAACAGAGAGAAAAACATGTTTATTTTAGAATATCTAAAATTCTGATTTATAGCTCCCAATCGACACAGAAAATGACTCTGCCAATATTGGGGAAGGATGCAGTGGTACAGTGTAGAGTCAAATCTTTTGCAAGCTTACATTTTTATTTCTGTATGTCTTTTGGTTTTAATACTATTTTATTATTAGGTGATTCAGTGGTTACTGAGGTAAAAATGTTTGTGGCCTTAATGGGGAATTTGCCTAAGTAAATAGGCAATATAGCTCTGTAGAACTTGGAATAACAGTTATTTTTCATGTCTGTCCTTCCCCATCTGGGAATAAAGTGACAATTGTTTTGCCCAGAAATGGAAGTTTCTATTTAGCTATATGTTCAGGAATGAATGAAAAGGTTAAGCAAGGGGATGGTGTAATTTTTCTTTTGAGGATAGTCTATTCCCCATGAAATTCACTACCACTTAGCTGTTTATTTAACCAGGAGAGGGTTAGGTTTTTAATGTAACAGAATAAATTTTAAAAATTGAGCCTTGTCCCATTGCTGTCTTTTATGAAACTTACTGGTGGCACAGTTATATCTCATTTGTATACATGTTTGACAACCCAATATGGCATACCTGTATTATCGTGAAATTGTAGTTTTTCAGGATGTTTTCACTGGCACTGTAGATATGAAAACATATATAGCTTGATAGTTCCCATTCAGAAATCCCCATATAGCTTCTTAACTATGGCTAGCTAGATTCTTGCACATTAAAAATGTCATCCTGATGTCAAGCAAATCTGATTTGAGAAAGAGCTAGAAAACTCTATGTATGTCTTTCAAAAATCCCTTCTTTAACTTGTCTGTTTAAATAGGTAAAACTCTTCCAGAAATTATTTCCCACTGAAGAGCTTCAGCTAAGGTCCAAGGCAAAATTAGACCTAATTATCTTAATGGCAGATAATGCTCAGCTGAATACTTTACTTAAGAAATGTCTTAAATTTAATGGTTCTATTCCTACAGAAAAACAGATCTTTCTTTCTGACTGACTCCTTCATAAAAGACTGAACAACAGTTTTGAATTGTCTTCTAAAAAGAATCTGAAATTCAGGCTCTGAAGAGAGCCCTCAGATCTCGAAAGAGATTGATAGTTTCACCATACTTTCCTATTTTTTTTTTCAGTCTTTAATATCATTTATCTTATTAAAGATCTGCAGTAGGGCTAACTCAATACTCAGTTACAGTGAAGCACTGATACTCCAAACGAGAGAGCCATTTTCACTCTTAATTCTGGAAATGGGAATGGATGTTCAAGTATTCTCATGTGAGGAAACACTGATGACCAAAAGGAGGTAGGATCATGCACTTTTCTTGCAAATATAGCCAGAGACCACAAAGAGTACACCAACATGATTGCACAGCAAAATAAACAGAACACTCATAGCCACCAGGAGTGGAAGTAGGTGCATTGTCTGTTGCCTAGTTTGATGCTAGTCATAGCCTGCTTGGTTTGCTGGCATTTAAGACTCACAATTGTCTTTTGATGTATGACTTTCTGTCTTTTTGCTAAGGTTCACATCTTCACCTTCTCCATTATGAATTGTGATTTTTTTTCTTTTACTACAAACAAATGCCAAAGTTAAATGATTAGACTAAATTTAGACCCTGATTGTGTAACTCAGGCTCATATTACCTGGCAGCTGAATCTACAAGGGCCACTGTTAGTTTCAGTATTGCACAGTGCACTCTTGCAATTTTTTCCTTGTACAAAAAAAACCCTCTGCATGCAAAGGGTTGTGTCACCCAGTGCTGAACTGGTGAATTACCCTGAGCAGAATCTGACTTTAGGCAAGGTTGAGGGCCCCTGCATTTTAAACAATTTTTAAACAATTTTATCTCCATGACAGAAAATTTATTCCTGGTGTCCATAAGCAGAAGTCCCATCCTGAATTTCATTTTATGTTGTTTTATAATACTGCACTATCTTGGTAAAATGGTTGTAAAAACAAAGGTGTAGTCAAATTAGGGTATGCTAAGTTTCCTCAGGTAGACTTCCTGTATTTGGATTTTTCGTAAGAGCTACATGAGAGACTGATGAGCACCAGTTTCTATGCCAGGTATTCCGACTGCATACCATTACACCAATGGAAACCTTGTCTAGCTTAGTGAGAACCAGCTTCTGACAAAATAATAAAGTTAAATAGATGGGAGCCATCTGTAGCAGGAAGTGGGGTAAGATGAACTAAAATCTCTTCACTGATAGCCATCATCAAAGGAGAAAAGAAAAACATAGTTTATTATGAACCCAGGGGAACAATTTAATTTAGTTTTTGAACATAGATAAACTCAAAAACAATACCCTACAGAGAGAGCTCTAAATTGAATATTATTTTGATCTTATGAACATTATATTTTTTTTAGTTGTTGCAAGTTTTCATATATCAGGTAATATGATCAGTCCGTAAAGTTAGATGTTAAAAGGCATTTAGCAGTCAGTCTCAGCTAGTTATTTCTATACTCATGTATATATTTCAATTTTATTTTCTTAATAGTCGTAATTATTTTGATGATGAAGTTTCAGGAAGTGCTCCAGCATTTTTGCTTCGCAGCTTACTTGAAGAAAGCCAGTGTTGAAATATCTGATAAGAGCCTGCTTCATAAGAAATGGAATAAAATGTTCTTTTCTGAAAAAGGCTTCATCTCCATTTTTGATGGGGAGCAGATTTGCTGGCAGAACTTGTTCAATTTCCTTTTTGCATATTCACCTTGTGTTAATACCAACTATTTTCTTGCTTGCAACATGAAGCAGGCTCTTGTCACCCACTGCAAAGGGAAAATAAATAGTGAGCTTGGCATTCCCTGACAAAATGCTTTCATTAGAATTTTAAAATGTAAATGTATGGAGAACGCATGTCATATCCCATCACAGAGCTTCACAGCTATTGCATTCATTGCCACTAGTATGTGGCAGAGTTGTTCTTTTTATAGCTTGTTTTCCTCGTAAATGTAACTATATACAGCAAGGTATATTTGAGAGTGAATGTTTTGCCAACCTTAGCTAATCAATAGGAATCTTAGCTCCAGCTCCATTAGATCATTAGCAGTTCAAATTAGTAATGAATGGTTAACAGACTTGCAGTACTGCAATTTTTCTCCCCCTAAGTTCTTTCTCAAACTTCTTTGCAGCACTATTTTCAGGTCACTTCTCAATGTCTTATCAAAAGGAGTGGGTGGATTAGAATTCAGATACATGAGAAATATTAAATGGAAATTGCTCAGTACTGCTTTGACTATGGCCAGAAATATGTTAATTAAAAACACTAGAGAACATAATCCTTTTCTGTATCAAAATGGCTATGACAGCTCCTACAGTTAGGAGGCATAGGACATGCTTTAACCAGTTACAAAGCTATTTCGATGGATAGAAAATATAATGTAAAAAGATTATACTAGTGAATCTAATTCCTGAAGTGTCACATCATCCCTCCTTCTGCTTTTAGTTTCTTTAAATGTTAAATACTTGAAACATGATCTATGATTTGGAACATATGTTAATTACAAAATAACGTAAGAGCTCATTCTTCTGTCGTAAGCATTATTTTTCTGATCTGCTAGTACACAGCAATATTCTCAACAACGGCATTATCAGTGTTTTGGAAAGCTTATTTTGCTCCAGCTTCTTCAAACTGGCCTTTCCAAAGGCATGTTCAGAGATCACAGAGACAAATCTTGTTTCATGCCAGAAAATCATATGTTCCTTAGGAAGCGAGGGTGACCACAGGGGCCAGTAGCAGAACCTGTCTTTTAGGATATGTTTTTGTTGCAAACAGGAATGTCACTGCTCTGTCCTTTGTGGGCAATAGCAGTGGAAGAAGTTGGAGTTATGTGTATTTCAATGACAGGGCTAGGAGACATCAGTTTGCAGCCAATACACTTGGCATTTATCTCTATGTGTGCTCCTAAACCATGGTTCTAAACCAATTATTTTTGCAATTTATGTGCTTCTTTTTATAGAAGTCTCTCATAGGAGACTTACAGCTCTGTGATGACATACCTGCATACCATAGGGGTACAGCAAGAAAGCTTTGACAGGTTAAGTCTCCATGGTTCCTTGTGGTTTTATGCTTTATTTTTTTAAGTATTTTGTCGTGCCTTTTTTGTGAGCTTGTTTTGTTGTTTTGTTTTGGGGGTTTGGGTTTTTTATTTTTTTGGGTTTTATTATATTTTTCTCTTCAGCTAACTCAGTCTTTCCAGACTTGGAAAATTATTGATTTTTTTTTCCTTTCCAATTAATATTCTTACTCAGAGAGTCTCTTTTGCTTATAGAGCTCTTTTTCAGGATGACACAGTATCGTCTTGTTAGAGGCAAACCTAAAGACATACCTTTAAAAATGAAAATAGTATATTACAGTTCTGATCCTAATCACTATACAAATACCACTGTAAACACCTTTGCTATAGACCATGACAAGAAATTAGGTACTCTGTCTTTGTAAGTGTGACAAGAATGTCAAGCTACAGTAGAAATAAATGGGAAATCAGCATTATTTAAGAGAAAAAAATAACTTATTCTCATATCCAAAAATAGGTGGTTGCCAAAAGTAAATATTTCACTTAAGGCTTCAAGCCTTCTTTAAACAGAGCTATTTTAAGGATTTTAAGAAAAACAGCAACAAAAATATTTAGAATTATCAATAAAAATACAAACTTCAATAAAAATGATTTTAAAACCCTCTTAAATATTTTTTTTAAAGAACCGGTGGCACAAAATGCTATGTAATAGGAATGGTTTCTGAGAAATAAATGTTGCTTTCTTGTATTATCAGCTCCTTGCTTCTACAATTATCTTGCATTAAATTCCTCCGACTGAATGATTGAATCACCTAGACAGCCTTTATAGTTAGTGGAGAGACAAACAATTTGGGGTTTGATTGATCTCATTTCATCCTGAAGTAGGTGCCCCAAATCAGTCGTATGAATTTAACTCTAAACGTTAAGTTGCTTACGTGTAGACACGGACCCTGTAGAGATTTAAAGCTAGATGCGGTCAGTTTCTTCAGACCTCTTCTTTCTGTGAGTGTTGTGTCTAAGTATGTCCAACCTCAATATTTCTCTGTCCAAGGCTATGAGCATAATATATATAATAAAAGTCATTACTTGCAATGAGCTTCATTTACAAATGTGTAATGAATAGAATTAAATGAAGCTGAATGTTTTCAGTGATGGGAGGCTGAAGTCTTGGTGGTCATTATGATTGCAGTGTCTTAACAAAAGCATAAGTGATGATCCTAGAATTTCAGTTGTTCTTTAACAGTAATGTAAAGTAATATTTTATGCCAGTTGACCACTTAATGGCAAGTGATTTATATGGTGGTCATTATCTCCTTTGAAGTGGGTGAAGGAGTTAATTCTTAGGTCATTTCTAAGACAAAGCCCTCTAACCACCAACTGCTTCTTTGACCTAATTTTTAATTAAAAAGAAAAAAAAAAAAAACTGGAAAGCATCTCTTTTACCTTTGTTACCTGCAATCATTGTCTTGAAGTGTCTGACTCCTGCCTAGCTTACACCATAAACTGGTATTTTTCTAATGGCCAGCCCAGAAAACAGATCTGAATGACAGGCTAGAATTCTTTATTTCTTATGCATCATCACCAATTATATATGAGTCAGACTAAATTGCTCAATCAGGTCTATGTGTTTTTCTTATTCTCTGAGGAATTTGCACCTCTTTAATGCTTTCCTCACAGATTTATTTACTTTTTTTGAATGGGTGGGTTTTGTTTCTTCATTAAACCCTAGATATTGTGACTGGGATGGATGAAGCTTTATTGAAATAGTTCTGGAGTTTTCTTCTAAATTTCACTTTACTGGCACACCACTTCATAGGACATGGATTTTTATCCATGAACCTCAGTGGCAGCGCAGTCCTGCCCAAGCTCCATCTCCGTAACATCTTAAGGCACTTAACACCTTAGGTTTAGCTGGGTTTTGTTAAGTGTCAGGGATGCTAGGGATGGGGCCACCTTGGTTCTTTTATTGCTCTCAGTATTATAGTTTCAAATCCACTGCTTCCATTCTTTTTGTCTCCAGGGGGAAGAAGAGGATTTTAGCTTTCAATGACAGCAATAACCATAATGATAAAAAAAGAAAAAAGGAAGAGAAAAACAATTTCAAGCATAAATTATGAGAGATCATCAAGCTTATGGATATGCAATTTCAAAGACCTGTAGATTTTCGATGAATGCACTAGCAAAATATTTATTTCACAGTAGGATATGATCAACAGTCTGAAATTTATAAAAGACTCTGAGCTCTCAATCCAATCTTTTTTTTCCAGCTGTTCTGCCTTTGGGAGCAGTGGAGCAGTCTGGAAAAGTCTGCAACAGATGAATCCAGAGACTCCTTTAGGAACATAGCAATGAGCAAAATATATCAGCATTTCTATACTGACAATATGCAGTAGGTGATCTTTTTCAAAACTCTGTTACTCACACAGTATTAAAAAGACATACAAAAGCTTAGTGTGCCCATGGGGCTTAGGAGTCAGATTATTTCTCTCAGTTAGTTCGTATCCATAAGTTAAGGTCTGTATTCTGGATGTTAGCTTTGTTGGTATAATAAAGTCTCATAAAAGAGAAATATATAAAACTAGATCCATTACCATGGAAATTGTGAAAGGTCATTTCCATGGAAACCGTGGGAAGCTCTCATACTATAATTTTGAAGAATCCTGTCTTTGAAGCTACAATGCATTTATACAATGAGCTTTGTTTTAAATTAAATTAAATCTATACTTGTAAAGTGATGGACATTTTTAAAATTCTAACTTAGTACAGCCATTTGCTGGAAAGGGAATGAAGCCAGACGTGTTACTCATTTTGTCAATGGGGAAGCTGTTTGGTATCTTTTTTGTTCTTGTGTTGTAAATACCTGGGCTTTCTTACTGAAAGCAGTAACCTTTAAGGATTCATGACCCAGGTGTTTGTTTTCCATGGTTTCATTTTCTGTCTAAGCCTGATGTCGAACTTCATCCTCAAGTGTATATATACATATGTACTTTCCACTATATATGTATATATTTGTAATTTGAGAACGCATTTAGGCACAGTGATAGGACACTTTGCAAGGACCTAACTTTATGAAGGCACTCTATAAAATTAGTACAAAGAGCAGGGTTCTGTAGCAATGTCTATGAAATACTCTGCAAGCTAATTTACCCTAATTTTTTGTTTCTTATTGTCCATTACCACAATGTTTAGATTTTTCTTTATATAGTTCTGTAGGTAGTCCTTTTCAGAGACTTTTGAATAGCATTTCATAACAATTAAATAGACAATCAACCTATAGATGTTATAAAAGAAACTTTATATGAATAAGTAATCCAATAATTCTGTGATTTTTTTTTTTTTTCTAATGAATGAGAAATTCCTGTTTCTCTAATGCAAGTATGGAAAGGTAGATGGAAAAAAAAAACACTAAGGTTTTTAAAGTTGGGCTTTTTTTTATGATACTAAAACACACAATCTTCTGCCTTCAGAGTGGATTTCCAAGCAAATTTGAAGTTTGTTTGTAAAATCTTTGAAAGTTTGCTAAACTTGTTTTTTATTTGAAAAAGTAATTCAACTGCAGTATCCTTGAGCGCTGGAGGTTAAAAATCTTTACTTAGAAAAATTTACATAAAAACATAATGAAGGCTGGAGCCAGACTACTTTCTTTTTCTCTTATCTCATCAGAATCACTGAAGCAAAAGTCAGGGCATCTACTTTTACATACCTGCTTTAGATTTGAGACAGCAGCAAGCTTTCAGACATCCTACTCCCTTGGGTTGCCTATGAGGTCAATGGAAAGAGTTAGTGATATCTAATGTTAAGGTAGACTCTCCACTACAGGTCCTGCCCACACAAGTATTTAGGAGTCTATGCCCCATTAAAATCTTCAGAGTGCAGTCACTTATCTGTCTCCGCCGGTCAGATTATGCAGTTACTTGATTACACTGGAAACCTGGTGCTGCAATCTGCATCTCCCTGTGTCTTAGAAATAACAGTAGTTATAGGGCTGTGACTGCACTTTTCTAGAAGAGCCTCTGGATACTGTCTATACTTTTTTTCTTGTCAGGATTTCAAAATGCTTTCCAAAAGTGAAGCCTTTTATCTTTTCATGTCTGAGGGAGTTAAGGATCAAAAGTATAAGGCCAGCATTTCTGAGTTTCCACTAATTTGATGAAGGTTTGTTAGTACTCATTTTGAAAAAGCTTGGGCCTGACTTCAGTCTAAGAGTCTAGGAGTCTAGGACAGGCTGTTCTTGCTCAAAATAGTGTCGGCTAGCATCTACATTAACTGAAGATCAATTTAATTTGTTTATCAGAAGATTTTTACAATTTACAAGTGGGAAAGAAGAAGTGATGTACTGATTTGATGCACTGTTCACTATGAATAAGGTTTTCCTGATCTGACATCCTGACTTTCAAGGTGCTGGTAAACTGAAAGAGATAAATGAAAACTTTGTGAGTTTTCCGCATTATCTGTCATGTCAAGGGGAGAGCCTCGGTTGGAGTCATCATGGAGTGTGTCACAAAATGTAGTACAACCATGCACTTCAGACTTTGAAATTGGAGATTTTTCAATCAAATATTTAAATGCTTTAAAAGTCATATTCAGTCAGGCAGTTGCAATGCCAGGAACCAGCTGGTTCCATTAAATACTCCAATTGCATAGAACATTGTTGCTTTGCTTTGTTTTGTTTTTTTTTTTTTTTTTTGTCATTATATGCATGTATGTAACTCCATCTGGGAAAGCAAACACTTGAACTCAGAGCATGTATTTAATTCATACTAGTTTAGTTCAGTGATAGTCTCCAGGGTACCTCATCTTTTTGGTCAGTTCCAGATTAACCAGATGAAGAGGTGTGGATGCTGTTATATAGAAAGTCCACTTTGCTCTGTGGTTGGCCTCCCTGCTGCTAATCTCCTCTGCTGAGCAAAGATACAGATCTTGATAGCAAAAGATTCTTTTGACATGAGACCACCACAGTCTCTCTGCTGAGTGATATTTAGGTTGGGAATTTTAAGAAGTTCTACTTGCATCTCATCTTTATTCACTTGTCTTAGTTTCATGTATGATACAGAAGTCTCCTTCAATTTTTTAATTAGTTGAGTTGTCATTACAATCCTATGGTATCTTATCAGAAAGTGTCCTACTCTACAAATTTTCTGGAAATCAAACCAAAGTATTTTAAGAAGTAAGTCATCAGTAAGTAAAAATCAGTCTTTTTGTCCTAACTTTGGTTGGGATAGTGTTTATTTTCTTCCTCGTAACAAGTGCAGTGCTGTGTTTTCAACTTTAGCCTGAGGACAACACTGGTAACACACTGATGTTTTAGTTGTTGCTCAGTAGCACTTATCCTGATTAAGGACTCTTCAGTTTCCCATGCTTTGTCAGTGAGGAGGGACACAAGAAAGAGGAGGCAGAGACAGATACGTGACCTAAACTATCCAAAGGGTATTCCATACCACAGCGCATCATGCCCAGTATATAAACTGGGGGAGTTACCTGGAAGGGCTGATTGCTGCTCAAGTCCGGTCAGTGGGTGATGAGCAATTGTATTGTGCATCAACTGTGAGGGTTTTTTTTGCGGTGGGCTTTATTCCTTCTTACCCCTCTTTATAATTGTAATTGCTGTTATTATCATCATCATCATGACCACCGCCATCATCGTCATATTTTAATTTTTTTCTATGATTAAACTGTTCTTATTTCCACTCATGGTTTTTTTACATTTTTTCTGATTCTGCTTCCCGTCCCAGGGAGGAGTGGGGGGCAGTGAGTGAGCAGTTGCATGATACTTAGTTGCCAGCTGGCAACCACAAGACTTTCCTATCCCAGATCTTTCGCCTTAAGTCTTGCTTCTCTAGTTGTCCCCGCTGAGAAGTTATGTTCAAAGTTATATTTTTTTTGGCAGGAAAGTTCCAAACTACATTTAACAAAAGTGCATGCATACTTTTTAATTTGTTTAATTCATTTCACCATGTACTGTTGCCAAGGTACTCTAGTTATCTGGGATGTTTTCTTCACATTTGGCCAGATTCAGAGTAAAGTCAAGGGAAGACTCGGAGAAGTTTCAGTGGGCCTTGGAAGAAACTTGTTTTATTTGTATACCACTAGAAATATCATAAAGTAGTATTTGTACGGGTTTCCACTGACATATCAGTCCTAAGGCAAATACTGCACTTAGAGTATTTCAGTTCATATTTGTTGCCTGTGAAAGTAGCTTTGAAGTAAATTGAGGTGTAGTAAGTAGAAGAGACACACTAATGAGCATTTTTACAGATTACCTTTTTGTCTATGAACCAGCTTTTAAATATGCACATTTTGTTTATTTTTTCTTATTTTGTGTTAATTATTGTTATTGCTACGTCATAATTGGCTACTTTCAACCTTCCCCACTTCACCCTCCTCCCCCCTATTTTTTTTTTCCAATTATCTTTTTGAAAGATTAAATTTAGTACAGCGAGTCACCAGCTAGCAATGGTCAGTTTGCCCAAACCTACCCTGGCTTTTTCCATTTTCACTGCTGTAAAAGTAGTATTCTCTCATATTTCAAATAAGGAATGAAGCAGGACCTGATTCACTCTACCTAACTTTCTGGGCCCAATCAACACCTTCTGCAGATTTTCTCAGTGACAATATTGATACCATCATATACTTCTCACCTTTTGTATTTGGAAGTACAAGTTCTGTTCCTTTGTTTATTAATTTTTAACTGATATTATTAATAAATGCATTAAAATGGCTCTGCATTTCTAAACTAGTAATTTGCATCAAAGGAAGTAGGATATGTCATTTGATATCATTATAACTGATGGTATTTAATTGACATTTTTGAGATTAAAAGGAAAATAGTTTTAAATTATTAAAATGGGTCAAATGGTAATTTGGTATCTTGGGCTGAAGAATAAGAACCAGAACAGCATTTCTTTGTGTATTTCCTACTCTTGATGATTTGAAAGTGGGAAATTGGAAAATATAAGTTTGATTTCTTTAGAGGATATTTATCTGCTGAAAGGTCAAACAAAAGGTTATCCTGAGATGACATTTTTTTGGTATTATATGAAAAGAGGGATGATAAAGATTGTAGAAGGAGACGCAAGGAATTAAAAAGCTTTATAAAATGCATCAAAAGAGAAATTACCCACCATTTCTAATTTCCAGGAGAATATACGCTAAAATGTCAGAAGAAGAATGTTTAATTATCAGTTTATCAGTAAAAGACATGACATACACCATCACCCATGATTATTATTTTCTGATTTAGTATTTTGGTTACAGACACTGTTTATGTAGACAATAACTTCAACAGTATATTATCACAGTCAGATCCCATGTGCCTTACTCTCTGCATTTGCAGAATATCTTACAGCACTGGAGCCAATTCTACAGACAATCACTTTCAGCAAATTAAAGAAAGTTATGTGTATATGTGTTCCAAGATCAATTTCCCAGTTGAGAAGTAACTCAGGAAACCAGAGACAGAATTTTGAGCATGTCAGGTGGTAAAAAACTGTAGGAAGACGCAGCTGGCAGAGAATTTTAAACTAAAAACTGCCCTCAGTCTGTTTTGTATCATATGAATGTCAAAAGTTCCATAATTAGAGTGGAGATCAGAGAAGACTGGCCTTGAAACAGAAGTTTTTCAGTATTTTTGAGTGGAGGGCATAATGAAACCAACAAAGCTATGGTCATGCCAACAGAAAAAAAATCTAGCTTCATCCATTCTAATTTAATATAATTTATCAATTGTGTTAATTTTTTTTTTCTGTTTATAATAAATATACATTGGATGCATTTAAAGGCTAGAAGAAGTGAAAACCAATATTCTATTCGCAAAGAGCCCAAGAATCTCAAGCAATTTCCTCCAGCTCAAAATGTGACACTGATGTCCTGCTAGGTGCAGAGGAAGGGCAGAAGTGGAAGCGCACAACAGTAGAGGCCTCCGTTCATCCTGGGCTCATGAAAAGCAAAATGACATGAATTTAAGATGCCTACTATGCAGCTGAGTGATCTGAGGTAAAGAAGAAGGGATCAGGAACTTGTTTCTCATTACCTATAGTATCTTTGTTGGGCACAGGGAAGGATCAGAACCAAAGTGATTGTTTATTAGTACGTGCAGTTACTGGCACTAGGCAGGCCAACGTTGATCATTACACAGTTCTCTGACATACTCTACTGCCCAAGGATCTGACTGAAGTATAAACATGTATGCAAAATAAGAATCTACCAGCATTTCAAAGTTACCTGTTAGTGGACAGTCATGGCATTGTCTGTGAAGTTACAGTTCTTGCTGCACTGCCAGTGCTAAGGCAAGTATTATTAAGCATAAAACCATCATACCCTCAATAATAATACAAGATATAAGGCCCACTTCTTCCCTCACTGAAAAATCTGCTGAAGTTAATAAAACCATACCAAGGTAAATTTGGCTAATATTGTCCTTTCACAATATGTAAATACTGGATACACAATGAGTTGTTACAGGATCCTCAGGGTAGCCTTCTGTCAGTGGCTGCTTTCAGTCTTTTACAAATCACTAACATTGCTATGAATGAATTATACAGTGCAGTATTTATTTTATTTAATGTTTGGTATAGTTTAGTGCCCTGGGTTCAGCTTAAACCGCAACATTTAGTTCTCCTTTAAGTATAATAAACAGAATAAAAGCCATTTGAAAGTCTTGTTTGTGAGGTATCCCCTAATCTTCATATCTATTTCCACTCCATTTTTTTTTTTTTTTCAAAGTCTTTTTAATTTTTGCATTCTTGTAATAATTCATTTATTTACAAGGTTTTACAGTTTTTGCAGTACTGGGAAAGTGACTAAACATGGAGGAAATTAGCAATCCATATCTTATTTTTACATCATATATCCTTATGTGTAATAACCTTATGTATAATAACACCATTTTAAAACCTGTGTGGGTGTGTGTGCATGTATTTTGTAATTTAAGGTGATATATCTGGTGTGGTTTTACATTTTCCCTGTCCAGGTAAGTAATTTGCTTACCTTTTTGTTTAAAAGAATTATGTTGTGTGACTTCCTTTTATAAGGTTGTAGCTCATCTGAATGACCTTGCAGGTTTTATTGTTCAGGCTTTATCTCTATTTTATAAATACCAAAGACTTTAAACCCACTTTTCTTTTTCATTGTTTTTATTTGCAAAATAAAGCAACAACTGTCATGTTCCCACTTATAATAATAGGGATTTTGTAAATGACTGCTGTGGGATCTGGCATACTGGTGTAACACATTTATCTGCATCATCCAAATGGCATTAAGAATCCTCCCAGAGTTTGTTGGATCCATGTCCAATCCAAATTACACAGTGCTATCATATAGTTATAACTAACTACACTGGAGTCACTAACTTTGTGGAGCACTGAGCTGATAACTGCACCAAGAGCTAACATATCTTTGTAAATAAGCATTAGAATTACTGTGTTGAGGATATTCCACATCCTTCTTGATATTGCTTTTCATTTCCACCACTCCAAGTTGCACACAAATATTTTAGAGAGAGATAAGATTGCTGGTAATATGATCAGAAAAATGACTGTGAAAAACCTGTGAAGTCCTGTACTTCCTCTCAATGACTTTCCTGTCAGTGCAGGTAGGAAGTCAAAAATGGCTTTTCTAATTGTCAGCTCTGGGAATGCTATATCTGAAAATCCATGTTTCTGACTTTCACATTTAGCTTACTAATAAAAATTCTGCAGTTCAGATTTAGATAAATCATTTTGCTGATGATGCATAAGATAGAACAGAAAGCCAGCTCACCTGTAAATGAGGTGTAATTCTGATAGTGGTAAAAACTTGGTATTTATTGTTAAAGGAGACTTGCATGATTTTTAGAATAGCTGGGCAGATAGATCCTTATGAGGAGGCAAGGCAAGAATTTGTCAAACAGTGTTATTCTTGAGTTTACTTTTGAATAGTCAATGTGAAAGACCTGACCTTAAGTCTACTGAAAAGATCCTCTCTAATTTTAGCAGGCTTTGAGTGTTGGACTGATTACAGATTATAAATCACTTATTTCTCAGTTCTTGTAAATCCATTTATGAGAGTTTGTAAGGTTGTGCATGTACAGTATGTATCACCTTAATGCTCTGCTGGGGCCAGGCATTTTGAAGCTGTCCGTCATCGTAGTAATTCTGATTATGCAAATGGGAGGCCTAGTTACCACCTGGCCTTGCCTTTTTGAACTTCAGAAGCATCTTTATCGTATTTTCCACTTACTATTTTATTACTCTGTGAAAAAATACTCTTTGAAATGAAATTTGCTAATTAAAGTGCAAGATTTTTTTATGCCCTCAAGGAGAGGAACTTTGAATTGAGTGTACAAGGAAGGTATGAAAGGCAAAATACTCCTTATAAATAAACATCTATGCTTCAAAAATAGTTTGATGGAATCAAACACGTCTTTGAAACAAAGCTCAAATAAGCATTTGGTGCAACAATTTCTAATGGCCAGAGTCCATGGGTGTCATGAGACATCCCTTTTCCCATTTCTTGGCAGTTTGTAACAACTGATACTGTGTTAGTCAAATCCATCAGAGAGCACCTTTATCCGCCCTGCCATTGCAGAGCTCCCTAAGGTCTCTGGAGAGACACGAGATGTTTATTATGGGCTTCATTTATTGAAGAAAACAGCTCTTGCATTTAGTGGGAGGATCACAGAGGCACAGTGAAACTCAGAGAAGTCCCTCAGCTCTAGGTTTTAAATCTCCCAAGCTTGCTTGTTCTTTTATTTTTCTGTCATTGTGCACAGAACAGCATGACCACTGTTTGCCTCCCGAGTCGCAGCTGCCAGCAGGGGATAAGAGAGAGGCCCAGCACAGCAGAGGGGAGTATGTTTATATAGATCCAGCCTGCCTGAAGTTTATGCAGAAGGAACTGCTATTAGCAATGTACAAAAATGTTAAAAGGGAGGATAGCTAGCACAGAACTTCCTTAACCTCTGCCTTGCTGTCTTTCTGCCCCACAAAGCAAGGGGTTTTCCACCCTCCTCCAGCTCTGCTGAATTTTCTTTAGGTGAAGCTGAGCTGATGGGGAGGCTGGTTAAGTGCTAAAACAGGCCAGGTCTGTGTCCCAGTGGGCAGCTGATGAGCTTTCTGCTCAGCGTGGGCAGTGAGGGCCCATACTGCTCAGTTGCAGTCACACTCCCAGCCCCATCAGTAGTCTCACCTCAGACTTGTTTTTCCATCTTGTGTTCAGGCTTCTCTGAAAATGCAACCTCCCCCACTCCCTTATCCCGTCTGTACCTGCCTTTCCTTCATCACTGATGGTCACTATAGATTTTGCAGCAATTACCAGCATGCAGCATTCACACTGTGCACTTCAGTTTCTTGGGAGTGACACACCTTTGAATACATATCCCAGGAGGCTGGGGGGCACAGTTTCAGTCTCCAGAAAGGTGTAATTCACTTCTCCTTAGTCACTCGGCAGCTGCAGTGGGCTCTTATCATCCCTCTTGGACACCTGTCAGCGCAAATAAACAGCAATCTCTTTGCTCCCCTACGATACCCTGATTACTGCTGTGGGTGTGCAAGGAACAGAGAAAACCTCGCATGTGATCTCATAAATGAAGCTTAGCCTTTTGCTTCTTCAGGTAACCAAACATTAGGTATATAAAAATACATTTGTATTTTTTTCTCTGATATGCTAATTTATGTAAGCATGCGAAATTCTACTCGGAGATTGTATCACCTATTTATTGCCCCACCATGTTCAGGGTGGGCTTCATCCCACCTAACCCTAATTGTCTACAACTTAGATACTGTGTCTGAGCCCTATATATATTTATAGAGAAAGGAAAGAGAGTAGCGTGTCACAAGCCATTTGTCGTTTTTAACAGCACAAGATGACCTACAATTCCTTATTTTGCTCCACTGCCTGAGCATACTAATGCTATAGCATACTAATATTTCGTGCAAGATCAGATTATTTAGATTTGATCAGTGTTTGATCAGAGAAGGAGCTTGGTGTAACACATGTATGTCATAACACATTCCCTGAGGGAATGTTAATTGCTTTTATGAAAACAAGTTTAAAGTTGGTTTGGTGTTTTTTTTAAAATGTGTTTGTTATCTAGAGCAGCTATATTGTATGGACACCTTTTGCTTTATAGCATTCATGATACTTAAAACTATGCTACTACCGTGTTTTTATAACCAAGCATAAGCTTTTCCTCAAATTGAATCACTCTTTTGTATCTATTTATTTCATTTCAAGCTTGTTTATCTCTTTCATACCTGTGTATTTTACTTGCCTATGGTTTCTTTCTTACCGTTTTATCTGTCAGTCTAATCTAACCTATTTTAGGCATTTGTAGCAGGCTTATCACTACAGTATCTTGACATTAAATACTTCAGTGCATTTCTTAAGGTTTTCATTTTACTTAAATGCCGTTGAACACACTTAGGAAGTGTTATTAATTAGAATCAGCAGCCCAGTACAACTTCAGGTACTAATTAGACATTTCCCTTCCGTAAATTTTTTATAACTTTCCTACACACAGAAGGTTTTAGCTAACTCAGTAATTTGGAGATGGAGAAAACTATTGTATGTGATTTTGTCAATCTATACTGCATATACAAAGGATACAACTTGATTACATTAGAGCTTTTTCATAGCAAGCAAACATAACTCTTAAAAATAAAGTACTGTGTTTCCAATTATGTATACTTAGGTAAGTTCTGTCTTTGGATTCCTTCATGGGTGATTTAATGAAGACAGTGAACTTTAAAAGCAGTCATCCAGATACAGTTTAATTCTAACATTTTGTTTTCTTTTATGTTTGGTAGGGTTTAAAGGGTTGGTTTGTTTGTTTCTACCTCTTTTATCTCATAGAATTAACATTTAATCAACATTTCCTTCTTCAAAACAGTATGACTGTATTTATACAAGTCCTGTAATTTTCAAGCTGAAAACTCAGTAGTGGATTGGTAAATATAATGTCCAGCCTTTATGCGAGTGTAACAAATTGTTCCATGCTTCAAGTATTATGTCAGCATTCGTAACACAAAGCCCTGTTACCAAGAATTGAAATACTTTAAACAACTCAGAAAAGATCTTACTGGATATTGAAAGCTAGGCTATCACTGGGAACTAGCAGAAGCTGTCCTTTCTTCACTGGAAAGCAAAACTTTCTTTGCACTGCTTCAACAAGTACAGCTGCAGAGCTTGAATGTTCCTTTTGCTACTCAAGCTCTGTATGTGTTACCGGAAGCATAATGCTGTTGGGCAAGGTTGCCTTGCCCTTAATCTCACCTCCTGGGCTGTATTTGAATCCTTTCCCCAGAGGTTCAGTGCCAGGGTTGTTACTAGCTGTAATTGCACTTTGCTGGCCTTCTTACTAAGATAAAGAATAGGTAATAGTTTCTCCTGGTCATGTTTGGATACAAAAGGAAGTCAACTGTGAGAGACTTCAGTTACATACATAAATGCTTTCTTTGGTTTCTCTGGCATTTTTTTTAATGTGGTAGAAGTACTTGCAGGACACTTAAACAGATCATGTGCAGTTAAGAAAACAAATTGACCTAATGTTATAAACTCAGTGGGGAGAAATACAATACATGCTGAATGTGAGCTGCTTTAAGTCTGATTCCACACTAATGGCCTGGAAGAATATTTCCTGTCTTTTGTGCAGTAAATTTTGAACTGCATTTTTTTTAACTTTGAAATTGTTATACTGGGAATGAAAATTGGATGTTAGGTAGAGTAAATGAGAGGCTATTTATGAGATGAGGCTAGAAAAGATTTGCTTAACTTAAACAATAATCTTTTATTTGCACTGCATTAATCTTTACACCAGAACTCTATTTCTGCCTTGCTTATTTCTTTTCTAGTGTAAGCACTCAATATTGTTTCCCTGAAATAATTCTGTAAAAACCTGAGCCAGCTTGCTACATTTGGACAACATTCAGATTCTTACAACTCATTTTATGACCATTTTTTTGTTTGTTTGAAATAGGCCCTGTACTCCATGTACCTCATAAAGTCAGACAAAAGTGAGTTTATTCTATGATTAAAATTGCAGCTAATATAGTTTACCCTCTTGACACAAGTTTAAAATGAACAAGTTTTTAAAATTATTTTTTTTTTCAATTACTTAAGGTGCCCAAAAAAGAACAAGTAGATGTGCTCAGTTTATTCTCTTCCATGTATCAACATTACAGTGAGGGATATTCCAGCATTTAAGCTGAATCAAAAAAATCCTTCCTAACAGTAGCACTTAACTGTTCTTGAAAATTGAAAGAGATTCTTCCTGTTATGTTTACTACTAAGAGAGCAAGAAACAAGCTTGCAAGACGTTTAAACTTGCTTAGATTTTGGCTAGAAATTCAGCACCAGCATTTGTCAGGGATGGACCCACACTGTTTGCAGAGGCCAGATCAAATGACAGTCTTTGCTAAAACCATGCTTAAAGTTAATTTATGAATATCTGAGGAAAGTGGTAGTGTACTTGAACACAACTGCAGAGCAGCATGCCAGTTCTAAAGATGACTGTCTCCAGAAAGTTTTGTCTCAGCAGGCTGACTTCTTTACCTGAAAATAAAAGAATCATAGAAAGGCAGCACAGTGATTTATGAAATACAGCAGGAACTGAATCTCAGATCTCAGAAATCTGCACATAACCTCTGCATGTCTACAGCTATCCCTGAAGTCATGATGCTGAATCCTAAAGAGCTAGGAAAGAAAGCAAGCTTTTGTCAGAAGTGGAGCCTTTGCAGTTCTTCAGGAAGGAAGCTTTTGTTCAGCTCAGTGCAGTGAGTTGCAGCTCAGCAGAACTTTTTGTACTTTTTTTTTTGGCTGACATTGGACTTCAGCTGTGATACAGATACCTTTTCAATGGATCTTTGCTGAACAAAATGAAAGGTTGAAACAGGGCAAATATTTTTATGAGGCTCTCGGGGAAGTGGAATCCCTGGAGCAAAAGAAGTGATGATCATAAATTCACGTAGTAATCTGACGTTCACTGTTCACCTGAAATCTGAACTTTAAACTAAAGGACGCATAGGTCACATTTAGTACACGGAGTGTCATGACCACAGCATTTCCGCATTACTGCCAGTACAGCATACCATGTACACAGCAATCTAAGTGAATCACAGCTTCTTAGTCAGATTCCTATGAAATACCTGCTCTTCTCTTAAATCATATCAAAATGAATTTGCCTGCCAGCAGACCACCAGCTTTGCACTGTCATTTATACACAGAGACTTAGGTGAAGTAGTGATCTGCAAGTCTGAATTGGGCATGTATCAGCGACTGTACAACGCACTGTGAGTGCTTCCAGTTGTGTTGTTTGACACCAAAGCACATATTACTTCTTCTGATGCTCAGAGTACATACCAGTGTACAGAGAAATGCTGTTTGTGTCAATGTGTACATTTAATGTATTTGGTATGTATGTATGGTATGTATTTTGGTATGTATGGTATGTATTTTGGTATGTATGTATGGTATGTATTTTGTTATGTATGCATACACTTCTGATAAAATTCAACATTGTTGTTATGCTTTAAAACGAATGTAAATTAGCTATAGAAAATGAAAAAATCATCACATCATATAAACTGTAAACTTAGAAATACCCAACACATTTCCAGAAGAATACAGTTATGTGTGTTTTTTCAATACGTGGAAACTTCTCTCACTTTACTTAAAAGTAGTACTGGCTGACAACAACAGGCATACAATACAATTTCAGGAAAATTAATTCTCTGGGGGTGAAAATTATACGTCTAATCAGTAAGAAAGTTTTCTTTCTTAAAATTGATTGCTTTATTTATTCAGTTTAGTAGAGCAAGTCTTTATTGTGTAAATTGCATGCAAGTTGTGTTATGCCCTTTTTTATTCCACACAGATTTGTCTCGACTTTTTTTGCAGAAAATACATTTTCTAAAGAAGAAAAAAAAAAAAAAAAGAAAAGAAAAGTAATTCTCCATTTAATTTGTACCACCATAGTAGAATACTTTCTCTTGAGTTGAGCTTTTAGTTTGGGTTGGAAGAATAAACCTTCCATCATTTAAGAAAGCCATCTCAATTTTTAAGACAATTATATAAAAAAATAGTGTTACAGCTTAATCAACATCCATCTAAGCATTGTAGGGTTGCTTTCCTTCAAGTGTGGATGAAATTCATTATATTTTAATGGCAAATATGTTAGAAATATATGGGTTCAGTGCCCTGTGCTTTGTTTGGGGCTACTTACTTTTTTCCAGATCTCACCAGGGATCACTGAGGATAATGGATAAGCATTGCATCCGAAACACACATTTTTATCCTCTCCATTCTGACTACTTTGCTCCTGGGCATCGTAGTCCTTGTAAACAGCTGTTTGCAAAATTTGAAATGAACATGACTGAAAAAGATTTCTTTTCCTCTCTGTGAAATAAATAGCAGAAATTCCTACCAAGAGATTTTTTTTTTTTGTTCCCTGTAGGCCTAGCTGACCACTGGTGTTATAGATACATCATTACTTAGGAAAAAGGGAACTTTCATCCTCTTAGAATTGAATCATGGATTCATAGAAAAGTTAGGGTTGGAAAGGACCTTAAGGTCATCTAGTTCAAACCTCTCTAAGAAGGGCAGGGTCACCTCACACTAGACCATATCACCTAACGCTCTGTCCAACCTGTCCTTGAACACCGACAGAGATGGAGAAGTCGTAACTTCCCTGGGCAGCCCATTCCAGTGCCTCACCACCCTCACAGTAAAGAACTTCCTCCTTATATCCAATCTAAACTTCCCCTGTTCAAGTT
>JAOEHY010039369.1:46736-59987 GCA_025447955.1 Psilopsiagon aurifrons
GTTTAGATTGGATATGAGGAAGAAATTCTTTAGTGTAAGGGTGGTGAGGCACTGGAATGGGTTGCCCGGGGAAGTTGGGAATGCTTCATTGCTGGCAGTGCTCAAGGCCAGGTTGGACGGGGCTTGGAGCAACATGGTCTAGTGGAAGATGTCCCTGCCTGTGGCAGAGGGTAGGTATTAGATGAGCTTTAAGGTCCCTTCCAACCCAAACCATTCTGGGATTCTATGATTATTTATTCAGCAATACCAGAACTAGAATAACCTCAAAAAATAACCTAAAACAAGGGAAGGACTGGGTTGGATGGGGTGAATTAATATATGATTATATTATATATAATTATATAATATATTAAAATGCTAAAAAATACAAGTAGTAGTTAACAGATCTGAAGCATTCTGATCTCTAGGGATGTTTGCTGATCAACGTTAGGTGGCTAGAGTATGGAAAAAGATGGAAAATAAGGAGGACTGTATTTCATCCAGAGGAAAAAAAAAAATCTGATTTTAGATTTTTAATGTATTATGTGGGATTAAAAGTTTTTCCTGTTACAGGAAACTGACCATATCAGGGTAGGTCTTAAGTAAATTTATTGTTAGACATAATAAAAGTCCTATAAAAATAGGTGAATTCTCTTTAGAAAAAGTGGATGTGAATTCCTCCTGATTTCAAATGCCAGGTCAGCTAATAAATACCTGCTGTTCCTGTGATATCACAGCTACTTTCTGCAGGTAGAAAAGCACTAGTTTGAACAGAACTTACACAAGGGGAAGTGGGAAAAATGAACAACAGCAAATGAGACAAGTAATAAGAAGATTTTGTTTTCTCAAAAGCTTTCTTCTATTCTGGAGTCCCTTGTGTACTTTTCCACTGCTGTCAGGAGCAGTTATCTGAAATCAAACTGGGAAGAGGTTGGAGAAGAGCTGGATGGATCTGGCACACATGCTTATGTCTCATCTTACCTAGGGACATGATGGGCAGGGAATCCCTTGTTTCATGTTGAATGGAAAAGAGAAAGGACTATCCACATCTTTGGGCTTAGGAAATTCTACTTTTCCTGCCCAGAACTTGGGATTCAGGATGTTATTAAAGAATATTCAGGGTGTTTTTTAAGAATTCAAGACCAGGTTGGACAGAACCTTGGGCATTATTGTCTAGTGTGAGGTGTTCCTGCCCATGGCAGGAGGTTGGAACTGGATGATGTTAAGGTCTTTTCCAACCCAAACCAACCTGTGATTCTATGATTCTGTAATATTTTTTCATGCTTGTGAACAGTCCAGTTGACTTGGTTGCTCCACTAGTTATCTTCAGACTATAGTAAAAGGAATCATTCCTGGACAAGAGAACACTTATGAATGTCTAGTTACAAAACAGTTACACTGGTGCTTAGCAATAATTAGCAATGCTTTACCTGAAGTCTGGTCTTAACCACTACCAAAGCGTGCTGGAATGCTATTTGCAACTTTTCTATATGGCCATCTATCAAATCCATTTTCAAATGTCCCAAAATCCAGGTTTGTGTGTGCACTTTTATCTTCTTACACTCAATTTCTTCCACTAATTTGGATTCTCAGTCCTCATAGCAGTGATTTTATTCAGGCTAGAGCAAGTTTCTAAGGACTTACTGACTAAGTAAGCCCAATCCTTCATTGCTGAAGTGACACTTCCACTGCCATTGATAAGACACATTTAATTTAGTAAAGGACCGCTGGAATACAGTCAGTGGGCAGACAACTTTTAGCTCATATTTTGTAATATTTTATCTTGGCATGAAGCTTTAGCTCAGGTTTGTTTTTTTTTTCTTTTTTCTTTCCAGGACTGTAGCCAGCTGTAAAATAAAAATGATAGCAATGAGACTCTCCAAGAAATGACCAATGAACCTAGGATATGTGGTGAGTACTATGGTTACACTCAGAGAAACATGCTGTGGTGTTTGATTCCACACTGAAGCCAACAGGGAGTAGAAAATAGCTAGGGTTTGGCATTCCATGTATCCACCTTCTAAATGAAGCTACTGTGCAGCTGTGGTTATAATCTAAAGATGCAGGGAATTTAGATGTGCTCTTCAAGGCATGTTCGGTGAAATTCAGACCATTGCTAGCATCGGGAGAACCAACATTAGGTATTTCTACTGCATCTCTTCTGTGGTTGAACTGGTGGCATACACAGGTCTACATCTCTTGTAAGACCAGTGTGGAGCTACTGCAGGAGGCTGCCCCATTCCTGGCAGTGTTCAAGGCCAGGCTGGATGGGGCTTGGAGCAACCTGGTCTAGTGGAAGGTGTCTCTGCATGTGGCAGGGAGTTGGAATTAAGTGAGCTTTAAGGTCCCTGCAAACCCAAACCAGTCTGGGATTCTCTGATTCAGTTGACACTAACTATCCCTCACACTAACTATTGGGGAGATTAGCCCCTTGTCTTGTAATTGACGAAATACTGTCAAACTCTAACATATAAGGAACTGGGAGTGGGGGTGCAAGGGAGAAAAAGGAACATTTGTGAGAATACATAATACTTAAGCTTTCTGGTTTAGCAGTTTCTGAATGTCTTTTGGGGCAAGGTGTTTTACAAACACATTAAGGCATACTCCCTCACTGAGTGGCAAACAAAGAGAGACAAGAATATTCTTAGAACCATTCTGCACAGGGGGATTAACAGAGAGATTAAGTGAACTATCCAAGATCTGAAAACATGGGCAGAAGCTCCATTCCAGTGTCTCAGCCATGGTATTTCATCCTTTGTGGCTATGCTTTCTAATCAGACTTGGGAGTCTTTCCTTAGCCTCAAAACCCCAGTAAAGCTTTCACTGTGAATGGTTGCTACTTGATTGAAAAATCATCATGTTTCTGGTTTTCAAATAGAGAGCAAGTGCTGTCTAATGGTTTCTATATTAGGAGGAAATTCTCATTTTCCACATGCTGTCTGGCTCTGCTTGCTGTTATGAGATGTTTAGAGGATGCTCTTCAAAAAAAAAAAAATAAGAGGGGGCCAAAGCTGATGATAAGTTAGACCCAGTGCAGTGTATTGCGTTCCCTCAATGTTTGCAATGGCAAGGAAACAGTAAGTTACATGAGACTCTGTGTTATGGACCTTTGGCCAAAAGTCTGAAAGCTGCAATTTGTTCTGCGAGAAGCTGAAGCTGGGAGACATGTACAAGAGCAGCCCCTGTAGACCAGCCAGGAGATCCATGTGCGACTTCCCCTCTCTCCCAACAGCCTTGGGATTTGCAGTTAAATGATTAGTAGTTAGAAATTGTGGCTTCAGTATGCAAAATCGCTTGGCCTAAGCAGAAAACAGTGGCTAAACATCAAACAACCGAGCAGCTGGGTTAAGTGTACACACAGCACATACTTTAAATGTCAGTTACATACCATACTCATGGAGTTGGGTACCCATTTGGTACCCGTGGTAGTTTAATCTTACTTTTTCTTGGCAAGATCGAGTAGGTATCTTGGCTGAATAACTAGAATGGAATAGCATATGCACTTTGGGAATTTCACAGGAGGAGAAAAGTCTTGAATTGCTTGTTTCTATTCCTTTTGTTTCCTAATTTATTTTTATTACAACATTTCTTTGTACTCTTAGACTTGAATAGCTATTGGTTGGGTTAGGTGAACTAATAGTCTAGTAGGTCAGAGGATCAGAGACCTTCTGAAGGGGTACGACCACCCACCTCTCTCCTTTCAGATCTCACGAATTTAAAAAAGATCTATTTCCTCAGGTTTTGGAAGGCTTTTTTCACAACTCCCAAAGCCAGGAAGGTCTCCCTTCAACTGACACAGATTATGTTAAAAATCCATTGAAATGTCCTGCAAAACCTGAAACATTCAAATGCTATTTTTATTGCTAAACCTCATTATGTGCTGAATATATTACTCTGAGTGCCTTAATATAAATAGATAAGAAAATGGCGAAAATACCCCTTACACACGTGCAGGGTATTCAGAGTGCTGTGCAAGCTAAACTCAAATCCTGAACAGTAAAATTCCTGCTGTTCAGATTAGAATGGATTCAGTCTAACATTCCAGTGCAGACTCATCTCAAATAATATTAAGTACCTGATATGAGTTTAGTCACTGGAGAGAGGAAGACATAGCTAGAGAGTTAATCTGTCCAGCCACACGGGGGTGCATATGTAGCTCTATATTGACTTCACAGAAAGCATCTTTTGGTGTCCATCAGAAGATATGAACCATAAGATTCTTAAAGTTCTAGCCTTAGAAATATAGAAAATTTATGGTTCACCCATGAAGGCAGGGCTGAACCTCATGGGTTTCAACTCTCTTTTTACTTCACATGATGTTTGACATTCAAAAGAAAAGTTAAGTCTCTCAAATACTATTCTGTGCTTTATAGAACTTTTAGCTGCTTCAAGAACACATCATTTTGAGGGGGGAAAATTATTTGCTTAGCCATGAAGGAGAGAGGAAGAAAAGCAGTGGCCTTGAGATAAGATGAAGGGAACCTGTGACAGAGTTTTAAGCTTTTTAATTTAGAGGGTCAGGCATGCTCACATATCATGAAATCTTTTACTTTCTTCCCTCCCCCAGAATGAATTCAACTTCAAGTGCACTACTGAGAGGCTACAGGAATCACAGCCACAGAGAAATACAGTTTCTTTGACAGAGGCGAAGTCTAGCTGCATTGTTCTTACCCGTGTCCACTTGTTTGCTTTATAAACCCAAAAATGCTTTTGTGTCCTTTGGACTTTGCCTATCTGACTTTATGTTTGCAATTGTTGTTAGTCAGTAAACTATGAGATATACAGGTACAGATTTGCTATAAAACTAGTTGAGGGACATTGAGCTGTTGGAGTGAGTCCAGAGAAAGGCACACGGATGCTGTGAGGGCTGGAGCAGCTCTGCTCTGGAGGCAGGCTGAGAGAGCTGGGCTTGTTCAGCCTGGAGAAAAGAAGGCCCCAAGGAGACCTTAGAGCAGCTTCCAGTGCCTAAAGAGGCTACAAGAAACCTGGAGAGGGGCTTGGGCAAGGGCCTGTAGGGACAGGACAAGGGGGAATGGCTTTGACCTGGCAAAGGGGAGATTGAGATGAGATCTAAGGCAGAAGTTCTTCCCTGTGAGGGTGGTGAGGTGCTGGCACAGGTTGCCCAGAGAAACTGTGTCTCCCCATCCCTGGAAGTGTCCAAGGCCAGGTTGGACAGGGCTTGGAGCAACCTGGTCTAGTGGAAGGTCCCTGCTCGTGAGAGGAGGTTGGAACTGGGTGAGCTTTAAGGTCCCTTCCATCTAAACCATTCACAGGAGCAATTTTAGATAAAAGAGAAACACATAAAATGGAAGTCTGAGGCTACCTCACACTCTTCTCACACCACTTTCGGCGAATAGCTGCCACTCGCTTCCTACACATTGTTCTGGAGCTGAGTACAGCTGTACTGGGGGCCTTACTTTCCTTTCAGTAGAAGTACCGAGTCAGCTCTGAGGGTGAAGAGGAAAAAGTTGTTATCAGACTCAGGAATGATTGGAAATTCAGACTTCAGGAATAGGTAACGGGAAAAGCAGGTGGAGGAAGTTTCTTGAACTGAATAATAACACACAATAATAAACATCACCACTTGAAATAAATCACTTGATTGTAGTATCACTATAGTATTTTATACCTTCTCTAGTCAGATGTTATTGCTCATAAACTAAAGAAGATGATAATTTTTTAAGAGCTGAGATCATGCCTAGAAATAAGTCCAAACATTGTAATTCATTTGTTTCAAGGTTTTTGCTAGCCAGGAGCAAACATTTGTACTGAGGTGGAAAGGATTTTAGAGGAGATGGGGTGTTTCTAAAGCAACTGGGGTGCAATTTTCAGGATGCTGCTGAAATTAAGTGTGAAATTAAGACAGCAGTCTTATTTCTTCCAAAAAAGTCCATCAGTCCGTACTTGGGCTTTCCAGTGTAAAATGTCATCAGGAGAATATGATTATTTTAGCTGTACTTAATGAATTAATAAAAAGACACAGAGCTAGCTGATGGCTTTGAAGTAAGTTCTTCACAGGTAACATTTTGGACCTGGAAGCCTTTTGCTGCACAGAGTCCACACTGCAGACAGCACCCCTCAGGCTCAATCACCATTGATTGAGATTTGGGTCATTTGTATGCCATTGAAAGACTTCTGTGGTGCACTATGGTGGTTTCACTTAATCACCATGTCCACCTCCTGTTTCCCTATGACCTGGGTTTCTAACCAAACTGGAGCTGTGCATGCATATCCATGGGACTGGAGTTGATCCAGCACCAGGTCTAGAGCAGTTGAAACTCTGACCTGGCTTTTCCAATTTATTATGTTATTTAATTATGTGCCTGAGAAATAACCAATTCTCAAAGTTCATAGCTTTCTTCCACCCACAAATGTACCATAATTATTTTGCTTATTAGATTTTGTAACCAATGCAACTATTGTTAACAGAAAAAGTACTAAACATAGAAAAATATTATTTCTTTCTCCAGAGTGTTTATTATAACAATATAAGCATTGACCGCTGTGTACTTTGGTATTATTTTCCTTTCCTGCTTATAGTCCCTTCTCATGTTTCACCATCATTTTAGGCCCCTAATAGGGATAGGATGAACCCATTGATGTCGGCACATGGAGGCCTGCTAGTAGCATGCCTTTGGCTTTAGTCTCCTAGCAGCAGCCATTCATGTTATGTGGGCTTTCTTTTTTGGGCATTGCCCACCCCTGAAAGTGACTTCAGGCATTTTTCACTGCCTGTTCTGCATGAATAGCCACAGGCCTCTTGCCAATTGTCCCCCCTTCTTAAAAGCCAGCCTCAGCCAAAGGCCTTTTCAAGTATGATCCCAGAGTGCCACACAGGCTTTCAGGGTATTGTTGTCGAGATGAGGGCCCTGCACTGGAAAGTGGGGTCAGAAGAGAAAGCACAATAAGGGGTGATGGAGGCTTCATGCAGTCCTCAGATGCTGGCCTGTTTATTAATTTACAAAACTAATGTCACTGTCTTTAGAGAAGAGATTAAGTGAAAAAGATGCCCTTTGAAGAGAACTGCTTTTGATGCATTACCAAAACATTGCTCCCCTTATTAAATTGATTTTATGGAAGCAAGTACAGCTAATAAAAGTTCGGAAACACCAATAAAGTATTGAAGGTCTGGATTCAGTGTTTTCTTTTTTTCCTCATCAGCTCAGAAACAATCCATGTTAATGGCTTTACAGGTTGTCCTTGGGCAAAAAAACCCTTAATTATAATGGGTGCAAGTATCTGGTCTTCCTTATACATGTCACACAGACCATTAGTCAAGACAGTACAATAGTGTGAGCTTTTAATAGGGCTCTTCCTCAAACCAAACAAAATATTCCAGTGGAATTTTTACATCTTTTGGTGTTTTGGGGGGTGGAATTAAAAGGGTAGGGCTCCCTGAATCTTGAATGTAATATATACACGAGTGACTTGAATTTGAAGGCTTCAAAGCTGGGCTTGAATGTTGTTCCTGTAGCTACTGTTGGTGCAGGTTGGTGGATCTAGGCAAGCAGTCCCTGCTTTACCAGTTCCCAGGGCATTAGATGTTGTCTAGTAGTATATAAGGTTTTTGTTGCAGATTTTGATCTAAGAGCAAACTTGGGAATAAATGTGGCTCCTTAACTTTCTTATTCTTCTTTCCCATACCTGGTCGAATGAAAGGCTTACAGTAACCCTTTCTTCACAGCTATGTGCATGGTGGTTTGATTTTGCTGACCACTCACCACTTCAAACTGCAAACTCCTTTCCATTTCTTTCCTTCTTCCTAATAAAAAGACAGAGATGCTGCTGTCTTCTCACATTAGATCACAAAGCAGTGTGCCACACCGAGTTGAATCATGTTCTCTCATTTCCTTAAGAAATCAAACCAGGACAAGTGGCTCATCATTTCCTCAAGCAGTGGTTGAAATGAGATGCCTGAGATAGGCAATGACTACATCTAAATCTAAATGTATGCTGACTCTGTCTAAATCCTGAATGCCAATTTGTATTGATTACACTATCCGTTACTCATTTTTTACATCTTACATGAAATAGTTTCAGCCAGTTAAGTGGAGGGCAGATTCTCTGATGATCCTCCAACATTTCTGATGATAGGATCTCCAGAAAGCTACTTATTTATGTTGAAATGAGCCAATTGGATTTTTAAATTGCCAAGCAGGCTGTCAAATTCATAAGTCTTTCTCCAAGTCTAACTGGATTTCTAAAATGACCTAACTCCTCAAAATCTTGATGCCTTTGCTACTTATGTGAAACACTGAATTTTGAATGGCGTTACTTAGGCAGAAGTTCTTGCCTGTGAGGGTGGTGAAGTGCTGGCACAGGTTGCCCAGAGAAGCTGTGGCTGCCCCATCCCTGGTAGTGTTCCAGGCCAGGTTGGATGGGGCTTGGAGCAACCTGGTCTAGTGGAAGGTGTCACTGCCTGTGTCAGGGAGTTGAAACTGGATGAGCTTTAAGATCCCTTCTTACACATACCATCCTGTGATTCTGTGATGATTTCATCATTGTGAAAATGACTTAGGATTGAATTTAGGGACTTTTCATGCGGTAAGAATGAAACTCTGCAGCTTGAACTAAATACCTTGACTGTCATTAGACTTGTATCTGCTGGATGCAGAAGGAAGGCATTCCAGTCTGACCACTGGGTTACAGATGCACGATTAAGAGTCAGTTTTAAACATGCGGCCATAAATGTGTGATTGAATTTGAAGTGCTTTCAGTTAATGTAGATCAAAAGAGACTTTTGTAGTTGGACAGAATTTCAAAAGTACCAGACTTCAAGCATAAATCTGTCCAGTCTTCCTTTGTTTTTCATAACTTGTCTTGCCATGTTTGTTAATTATGGAAGGCATTTAGGACTTGCTCTGTCTCATCCAGTTTCTTCTCTTCTTTAGTGCTCCAGCAATGAAGTCAGCAGTTTTACAATCCACTGCCTTGAACCTTGAAAGTCATTTATGGCCAGCAAGTGGGTGTAAATTGCTAATGGTAACGTTTTATGTCTGCTCTATATGCAGAGCAATGGAGATTTATCTGTGGAATAAATCCAGTTATAATCTACCCACCTCCCCAGTAGCAGAAAATAATTCCAAGGATTGTTATCCCCTCTTTAAATAATAGCACAGGAGAAATAAGCTTATGACGAGGAAAACTCTTACCTGAAAGCAAACACCAGAACATCACCCAGTATGATAAACATTGGTTATTTTTAATTATATATTGTTCCAGTTTTCAACTGTGCCGCAGACAGTACAGTTCACAAATTCATACAGCTTCAGTGTAATCTCCATGATTCTAACAGATACATGTTCTCAGACATTATTTGGTTATTAATGTATACATTTGAATCACAAAATTGTTCTTTTTCCTAAGCAGAACACTGCATTACCAATTTTGGTCTATATATTGGTAGCTACATATATATATACATATATATATATATTCAGAGAGAGAGAGAGAGAGAGAGATTGTCTACAAATTCTTTTTGTTTGAGAGTTTGTGTATTTTCAAACACAGAATTTAGTGAAGAATAACAATAAATTGTCCTTATTAGTAAATTATTAGTAAATGAGTAAATCCTTGCTAGTAAATTATTCTGTGATATCATTTTTAATAATATCACATCATTTTGGACTTGCAAATATCTGTTGTTAAGATACCCCACATCTTTGTAAAAAGTGGTTGGGGGCTTTTGCATACATTGTTCTCTAATTAAAATTGGCCAATTTGAAAAAGGTTCCTTAAAGTATATTTAAGAAGTCAGATTGTGCAGCCTCTTACCATGCTTTTTGCCTGTACAAGCCCTGTTTATTTTGGCTTTTGGTGGAGGAGAGGATTTGTCCTCCATATAGAAGCAACCACAGATAATAGGATGTCAATAGATGTATTTCAGTATTTACCTTCTAAAAATTAATCAAATTAACCATAGTAAAAATACTGAGATGGAAATATGGCAAGTACTAGTAAGCTTCTCCTGAATTGTTTTCATTTTCCTTCTTTATGAACAGCAGTTAAGTGTTTAGAAAAACAGGAAAGCTACTCTAACGCTCTCATGGCAGGGATAAACATAGTCATGACCAGGTCAAGAAAATCGCCGCTGTGGGGAGAAGTTTAATGCTGGTCTTGAGGCATTAATGGATCAAAAAACAGGTGTCTGGTAAAGATAGGGGTATGCATAACTCACAATTTCAGCATTTTAGGTCAGATAACAAGCTAAATAGATTATCTGAAGTTCTCTGAATCTCAATGAGGTGGAGCTCAAGCAGCAATCATGAGAACAAGGCTTCTCATGACATTTAAAACTTCTGCTTCTGGTCTGCTTAAAAATTAGAACTGAAGTGTAAGAATGAAATACTTCCTCTGAAAAGAAAGTTAACGCAACATGCTTCATAGTTTTGGAACAGTTAATGTTGAGTTTAGGTGTGATTTTGGACATTTTATGCTTATTAAAACCATTATCTGTTCTCTAAATGGTTTGGGATTTTTTGAGCTACCTGGTCTTTTTTGATCTTTTTTGGACTTATCTGATCTTTTTTGATCAGATCCCAAAGCATGGGGTGAGCATTAAGTGGGGTTAGCAATGTAAATTTCCATATCCTCCTATTTTATTCTCTGTTTGGAGCTCTCAAACTTTCTTCACAGCTATTTATCATCTGAAGAAAAAAGGAAAGGAGAGATTAGGCAAGTCAAAACAACTTTTTAGGAAAAAATAAAATAAACAGATCTGCCTTCCTTCACTAGATACTGCTTTCTTTTTGCTCCACAATATAGGTAGACTGTCTGAGAAAATTAGGTTAAATTAAGAGTATTAATTTAAGTATTATGTATTAATTTAAGTATTAATCTAAGTATTATGACTATTAACATAGTGATACCTGTGGACTTTGAACAAAGTGGTCAAGCTATGAGGACAAGACACTGGTGGTATTTCGTAATGGAGAGAATGCAGTGTTGCCAAGTCGGATTTTGGCGATCACATGAAATCTGTCTGCAGCATTCTCCTAGGATAATGTAAGGGTGGTAAGGCACTGGAATGGGTCGCCCAGGGAAGTTGTCAATGCTCCATCGCTGGCGGTGTTCAAGGCCAGGTTGTACATAGCCTTGGGTGATATGGTTTAGTGGGAGGTGTCCCTGCCAATGGCAGGGGGGTTGGAACTAGACAATCTTAAGGTCCTTTCCAACTCTAACTATTCCATGATTCTGTGATGCTGATTTGGCTAGTTTAAAGTTATGTTACTTTATCCTTGATGCAAGGAGTAGGAAATCTCCCAGGAATGGGGAATGTCCAGATAACATCACAACATGTAGCCTTGTTGCAGATATGAAATATTTGCTTCTCCACTTGTAATGTGGCACAGGATTGCAAAGTCTAAAACAGTTTGTAGTATTGCCTGTCTGTTTTGTCAGCATTTTTAGAAAGGCTTATCACTTTTGCACGTGACTTTTGGAAAAGCTCAGCTTCCCAATAAAGCTGAACCAGTAGATGGCTTTTCAGAGGGAAATCTGTCTTTGTACCAGATGGAGCTCATGAATACAGACTCATCTGTAAAACCTGGCTCTCATTTAGTTGCCTAAATGACACCTGTGCTGTGTTTTTACCTCAACTGTAATGGCTGGAAGCCTGAAAAAGACCTGAATTCTGCTTTTCTGTCCTTTTACTGTGCATCCCTGCTTCTACTCATGTGAGTTGTCTACCAAGTCCTGCCTTCATCTTTCTGTCTGTCTGATTAGGACTGAAGGACCTCCTGAGCACGGAGCTGCAGATGGACTTGGGAAGAGTCTTGGTAGCTCAGAATCCCTTATGCATGAATTGGTTTCTCCTGTCGCAGCTTGAAATTACCCCAGCAAGCTTCTTCACCTCAAAGAGACTTTGTTTTCCTGTTCTTCTTTTGCAGAGCAGTCTGAAATGATCAGGACATCCATGGGGATGGAAGTGTTCTAAAGGAGGAAGGTATGGTTTCAATTAATATTCAGCTTTAATGTTATCAAAATGTTTCACAAAAATATACTCCTCATTTTGACAGGATTTGGGTTTTAAAGCTCAGGTTTGGTTCTGACCAGAGAGAAAGAGATTCACCTGGGATGAAAGCCTGTGGGATTTTTTTTTTTTTTTTAAGAGATTAGATATTAATTTTGAAAAGGTTTGGAAAATGTTGGGCTTATTTTATTGCAAAACAAAACCAGTGTTAGGGGTTCAGAACTAGTGTAGGAGCAAATTTGTCATTCAAATGATAAACACAAAAAACAAATAATCCATCTGATTACCTTGGTATTGTTGCTGTCTTCCTAATTCTCCCACTCTGGAAGTGTGACTGATCTGTAAAGCTTTAAACAGTAGTAAAGAGGCAGGGATAGAATTTCTGTGTGGTCCCTCTGCCAGCAGAAGAGAAAAGATCCCATCCAGCTAATCTGTTGAAGCTTAATGAATGTCCTGCTGATTTTCAGGGAGCTAGCTGCCTGACTATCCTCAGAGGCTTTAAAAATCTCCTCCTATTTTTGTACAATTTTGTCAGGAAACCAGACTAAGCAAGCCATTGCCATTCCTACAGGTTTCCACAAGACATTTGACCTCCTTCCCCTACCTTTCTTCTTTTTATACTTCCCTGGAATGCAGAGATTTTGGCTAATTTTCCCCAGCTGTCACAGAGTCTCACAGGAAAATGACCTCGCAGAGTGACCACTTCCCTTACTCTTTGACTTCATCCACATCACTTTCTGGTGTCTTTCATGAGTCAGGAAATAAGCAGGAAAACATTTCCACCCTTTACAAAATCACACATACACACACATACAAAAGTAACCAAACCAAATCAGTTTGGATTTGGTTTATTAATATGCATTGCTGTTTCAGAGCAGTTAGTGTAGCAGAAAGTTACCATTACCCTCTATAGGAAGATACGAGCATTTGGATATCTTCCTTAAAAGCCTGGTTTTCAGTATGCAATTAATTGATTGTGTAAAAGACAGCAGGCTCAGCAAATTTGAGAATCAGTCTTCTTCATTCTTCTGTTCTTTTAAGTTTGCTGTCCAGAGAGCGAAATATTATTGCAGAAACTATAATTTGAGTTTTGATTTCTGAAATAGCACTATGCAAAAAATCAACAAAACACTGTATAATTAACATCTGTGGCTTATGACGTGTGGAAATGAGATGCATATACCTCACAAGCTAACAGTTTATGAAGTACCATGAGAAAAATAAGGTGTCATGGGTTCAGCAGTAGCAGTCATTTTTCTCCTTCTTAGTAGTTGGTGCAGCACTGTGTTTTTAACTTGTGG
>JAOEHY010039370.1:0-28786 GCA_025447955.1 Psilopsiagon aurifrons
CTCCAACAGATATCAGGGTGTTTGAAGTCCCCCATGAGAACAAGGGCCTGCGAGCGTGAGGCTGTTCCTATCTGTCTGTAGAGTGCTTCATCCACAGGGCCCTCTTGATCAGGCGGTCTGTAACAGATCCCCACAATAATGCCTCCCATCACTGTTCTCCCTTTAATCCTGACCCACAAAGTCTCTGTTGACTGCTCACCTATCCCCAGACATAGTTCCATACTCTCCAGCCTATCCCTAACATAAATAGCAACGCCCCCTCCCTGCCTACCCGTCCTGTCTTTCCTAAAGAGCCTGTAACCTTCCATTCCAACACACCAGTCATAGGAGCCATCCTACCATGTTTCTGGGATGCCTATATCATATGCCCATAGACATGCACACATCCCTAATTCCCCTTGTTCGTTCCGCATGCTACAGGCATTTGTATAGAGGCAGATCACCTACTTCCAACCCCCCTGCCACAGAGAGACACATTTTTCACTAGATAAGTTCCTCAAAGCCCCATTCAGCCTGTCCTTGACCACTTCCAGAGATGGGGTAGCCACAGCTCCTCAGGGCAACCTGTTCCAATGCCTCACCACCACCACAGGAAAGAACTTCTTCCTTATATCTAATCTGTATCTACCCTCTTTCAGTTTAAAGCCATTCCTCCTTGACCTATCACTGCGCACTCTTGTAAAAGTCCCTCTCCAGCTTTCTTGTCTGCCGTGTTAGGTTCTGGAAGGTTGTTCTGAAGTCTCCCCTGAGCTGCCTTTTCTCCAAGCTGAGCAAGTGCAACCATCAGCTTGCCTTCATGGGAGAGGTGTTCCAGCCCTTTGATCATCTTTGTGGCCCTCATCTGGACTCATTCAAGCAGGCCTATGTCTCTCTTGAACTGGGGGCCCCAGAGGTGAAAAAAAGGGTCTTTACAAGACTGTGAAACAGAACGATTGTCTCTCAGCTCCACTGTTATCCCACTGTGCTGCTGCATGGTGTACAGGGAAACATTTGGTTATTCCTGACTCTTGTAAATCCTTCTGAAGTAGCTGTTTTGGATAATGATTATTAGAATGTTGGAAAGGAGCTTCTCCGGGGTGCATTGTTTGTGCAAATAACACTGCAACTACATTAACAATTCAGTTTGGAGCAACAGCACAAGTTTTTGCAAGTTCCCTGTCTGTTCCCACTTATGACGCATCATAGAAGACCAGCCTGGCTGAACAGAGAGATATTGCTTTAACTCGGGAAAAAATAAAAATAGAGTTTACCACCTGTGAAAGAAGGTCACAGATGCTGTTAGGTTATGTAGAGAAAAAGTTAGAAAGGCAAAGGCACAAAGGGAACTAAATCTGGCCACTGGCAAAAAGACAATAAAAAATATTTTTACAAATATATTAGCAATAAAAGAAGGGCTAAGGAGAACCTCTATCCTCTACAGGGTACTAAGGGAAACCTAGTGGCTGAGGATGAGTTAAAAACTGAGGTACTTAATGCTGCCTTTGCCTTAGTCTTTAATAATCACCTCAGCCATCCTCAGGATACTCAGTTCTCTGAGATGAGTGGCAGAAATGGGGAGCTGATTGAAGTCCCTATAATCCAGGAGGAAAAAGTTAGAAACTTGCTGCTCCACTTAGTCTATAGATCAAGATGGGTTACACCCAAGAGTGCTGAAGGAGCTGGCAGAGGAGCTCGCTAAGCCGCTTTATATCATCTATCAACAGTCCTGGTCTAGTGGACAGGTCCCAAAGGATGGTAGGCTGGCCAACGTGAAGCTTCTCTACAAAAAGGGCAGGAAGGAAGACAGTGGAAACTACAGGCCTGTCAGTGTGACCTCAGTGCTGGGGAAGGTATTGAAGCAGATGGTCCTAAGTGAGATCATAAAGCATGCATGGGAAAGTGGAGATATCTTCTCCCAAGAAACAAGAGATAGGACAAAAAGCAATGGTCCCAAGCTGTACCAGGGGAGTTTAGACTGGATATTAGGAAAAATTTCTTCACTGAGAGGTTAATCAGGCATTGGAGCAGGCTGCTCAGGGAAGTGGAGGAATCACTGTCTCTGGAAGTATTCAAAAACTGTCTAGATGAAGCCTTCAGTTGTGGTCTTGGTGCTCTTGGAGTAATGGTGGGACTGATGATCTTAAAAACTAGTTGATTCTATGATTCTGTGATTTTAGTTTCATTGAAGTTTTAGTGTACTTTAGCTAAATTTGTCTATGTAGAAGCAAAATGAATTTTTCTTCAGGTAGATACTGAATGCTCTTTAGCACTGTGCTGGTTTTGTCTCAGAGACAGCTAATTTTATTGCTAGTAGCTAGTATGGGGCTGTGTTTTGGAACTGTAATGAAATAGTGTAGCTAACATAGAGATGTTTTCACTACTGCTGAGTAGGGCTTACACAACCTTTTCTGCTCCTCACACCACCTCACCAGCAAGCAGACTGAGGGCACACAAGGAGTTGGGATGGAACACAGCCAGGACAGCTGACCCTAACTGACCACAGGAATATCCCACACCATATTGCATCATGTTCAGCATATAAAGCTGGGGGAAGGAGAATGAAGAGGGGTGTTGTGAATGATGGTGTCTGTCCTCCCGAGTAACTGTTATGTGTGATGGAAACCTAATGTCCTGGAGATGGCTGAACACTTGCCTGCTCATGCTAGGTGGTAAATGAATTCTTTGTTTTGCTTTGTTTGTATGTGTGTTTTTTGTCTTATGTGTTAAAATGTCTTTATCTCAAGCCATGACTTTTTCTCTTTTACCTTTCCAATTCTCATTCCCAGCCCACCAAGGAGGGAGGGAGCAAATGGCTGTGTGGGGCTTAGTTGACAGCTGGGGTTAAACCACAGCAAACACCTAAAGGAAACAAAGCATTCGTTAGTCTTTTGGCTACATTTGAGCCATGTTAACTGTGGGGACATTCAATATAGGGGACCAGAACAATTCCAGACTAATCTGAAGTAAACTATTGAACTTCATATAATGAAGCTGCATGGGCTTTAGCACCAGCTACTTCAAACTACCGATCCTGTGCCTTATCCTAGAAATAAACTTAAAACCTTTTAGATTCTTGGATCTGAAGTCCTACCAAAGTATCATCACAGATTAGAGTCTTCAGTTAAATAAATGTTGCTTTTTGGAACTGGGAACAGTGCAGTAAGAAGAGGGATGTGCCTTACCTCCATCAGCTCTGCTTTTCACACTTTGCTTTTCAGATGTAACCAGCCGTGGATTAGGACTCCATATGACATGGGCCTTCCTTTCAACTTCATCAGCCATCATAGGAAGATCCCTAGTAGACAATACTAGATGTGGATTGGCTCTTTCACTGCACTTTGCCTGTTGGTGTTGACTGCATTGCTTGCTATTGAACAGGCATTTGTGGAAGATGGTGAAGTTATGAGCATAATTGTGCATGTACATGAATACAGCAACAAAAAAAAGGTATCTGAAAGTTTTGCTTAACAATATAATCATGGGTTTATACTGTATTTTTCTATGACCTAATTTTAATAATTCAGTCTATTACAAGTCATGAAAATAAATTTCAACTGATAATAGATAATTACCTTCCAGAGACAGTCTAAATGAAAGAAATAGTTTATTTCAAAGAAATAATATGTTTAGACTGCCTTTTTTTTAAATCGATGAAACAGCTCGTATCTAATTATTTTTATTAGACTCACAGCTGGCACCATTCAGAAACCTCTCAACCTTCCAGTGAAAGGTTAAAGTTATTAAAAAGAAAGAGAACTGCATAGATGTGCTAATTTTCTTATACTAATGGAGCAATGAAATAAAGGAAGCTTATTTTTTGTAGACTAACTTATCTGCCTGCTTTGCAGAGGGAGAAGAAATTTCCAAAGTGTTGTTTTCACTTCTTCTCAACTTACGAATTCGGGGCTGTTACCTCTAACTGCTTACAGCTTGGTTTTTTGTTTCTCAGGAATGTTGTTAACAGAATCAGTGGTAACAGAATGTCATAAGAACTAAAACAAACTTTTGAACAATTTAAGGGAGTCACTAACTCAGTCTGGTAGTTCAGTGGGAAATTTCCTGGTTCAAATAGTAGGAAAGGGTAACATGATTTATAATGTGGGAAATATTCTCTCTACAGTCTGATTGTTTGCTGTCACATGCAAATAATCATGAATACATCAATCTACTAATTGCTAATCAGACCCCATGCTGTTTTAATAAATTCACCTACTAAGGTTGTTCTGTCAATATTTAATTAATGCAGCATAATATAATGACTAATCCTGTTAACATCTGTTCATAGCAAATATGGAGTTCAGACATTTTGCAACACAGCGCAGTTTTCTTCACAGGAAAGTGGTGTTTAGATAGTGTTTTCCTTTACATTGCAAATGTTATCTAAGTCGTCCAACAGCTTACAATACTATCTATTTTGAATGTAACAGCACTTAATAACAGCCTTCGAGATGCACTGTTTGGGGTACTACAAGGAAGCATTTGAATATTTGTCTTAGCTGTTAAGCTTATCACAAAACCTGTGTTACAATTTATGTAACAAAGCCGTGTGAGAAAGAACAACTTATGCTATTGCGAAAGGCAGCTGTTTAAAAATGTGTGCCCTTATTTCAAAGTGATTTCAATTTGGTCAAGTGTGACTTCTCCACCACACGTGGAATGGTCAAATAAACCCAAATAAAAATAAACTTTCTGTTGTGTGAAATACACCAATTGACATTGAATTTACTAGAATTCAGGTTAATAAAATGCTAACTTAAATTAGGTTTTCCAGCTATCTTCATTGCATGTCTTTTAAAGTGTAATTATGCAATGTCTTAGGTGCAAGAACTGCATATGTATATTTGCATATTGACCACTTTAATTCCCGACAATATGTAAGATCCTTGCAATTTCAGTCATTATAAAGCAAATTGGCTGGCAAACGATCAATAAAAAGCATCAGAAGTACTTCATTTAAAGCCTATAAATGCAATTAATAGCACTTCATTCACTCAAAAGATAAGTAATTACAGGAGATCTTAAGGAATGATTATTGTTTGGTTTCATTAAGAGTTTAACAGTTGCAGAACTCTACATCTAGTATATTCAGCAGTTATTTCTACTCTGCTTAATAGAAAGGGGAGTCTTTTGGAAGGAGAAGAAAAGTAAGTATTCATAGATTCATAAGTATAGGTGTGTTAAGTACATCACCAGATTTAAAATAGTGATAGAATATATCAGTTATCACCAGTAATTTTTAAATTTAGAAGACTTTATGGGCCCTATATATGGAAATTACCCCTCTATTTCCAAGCCTAGTTTCAATATAATTTATCTTTTTTTTTTTATTAATTAAAATACTTTTACTCAATATACTTCAAAATGATAATATTTTTAATTTCATTTTTATTATAGCATTGGGGGGACAGGAGTGCAGAGCTGAGTCACCATGCAAAATCACAGCAAACCTTCCAACTCTCTTGATTTGAAGAGAGCATAAAGAAAAATGCACAGAAAAACTTTTATAAATTGTTGTTTAGAAAATGAGTAGACATAGAAGTTTGAAAAATTGAGGTGAGCAGAAAAATAATTTTGCTATAGTTTGATACAGGAGGATTGTGTGGATTGTTTTGATTTTTTACTCTAAAGCAAACACAATAGAAAAAGTAATGAACTGATAAGAGTGGTAGTAAGGGAAGTGGTGAATGGGAAGTCTGTCCTGCTGCCAAAACTGTCATGTCATGCCACAGCCTATTAGCTTTACCAGATGTGTGCACTTTAGATACTTTCTCAGTGATACACAATTTATAAAATACCATAATGCTCTTGAAAACGGGAATGGCAAGGCCATTTAGGCTCTTAAGAATGTACTAAACTTAATAAATAATAGGATCATGTATCGAAGAAGCCTCCTGGAAGACAAAACGCTCTATCATCTACATTTTGACTATATTAATTGGGTTAAAAATAAAAGCTGTAAGAGATGCTGTGAAGCTATCTTAAACAGAGGGGGTGAGAAGATATGTCCTTAGAAAGCCAAGCCCACATTAGGAAGCTAAACTTACTGGGACAGAAAAGAGCAATTCCCCTCAAATCTAGTTAAGTTACTAGATCAAGTAAAGAGGACCTGTAGGACTGACTTCACTATTCCTTGTGGTAAGGGTTAATATAATTCTAATTTTGCAATAAAAAGTTAATCCTGTACTGGAAAAGACCTCTGTAAATTTGGCTGGTGTTATGTGCTATAACGCAGGTTACTTTGGGGAGAATAAGACACAACATCTGTTCAGAAAAAAAACGAGTTTAAATCAAATGTTGTTGTAGGCGAATCAGATTTTTGCAATCAGGCAGCGATTTGAGTATCTAAGGAAACAGTATTTGTTTCACACCATTTTGCAGTTGGGGATCTGCCTGTATCAACTGTTAGGCATAAAGACAGCTCTCTTGGTAAACATTATCCAGTGGAGAGGAAAGCAGTTCAAGCAGGATTCAAATGGGCAGAGAATGTCAGTATAGGTAGCTCAGCTAGATTAAATCTTACCCTTACTCACTGCAGACCTAGATGATGAGAGTCAGACAGTTTTGCAGCTCTTCAGTCTTCCAAACTGATATATACTTGCCTCAAAGCTGTATAATTTAAAATGCTATAACCTCTGATTTCATTCTTTGGTGTTTAATTTGTTAGCATTTAGTGCCTTGGATGCATTTTTTGAAGTGAATTTCTCAGTAAATCAGCCTCATTTACCAGGTTTGCAACAAGAAAAAACTTCAGAGTGCAAGCAGGATTTCTTTCAGAGCAACCAGTACTAAAGATGGACCTTTGGAGTATATCTAATATATTCCAGATCTCCTGAATAGTAAGGAACAGAAAAATGCAAGTCCTGCAGTGATGCAGATCTTAGTGTTCAGTGTTCTTATTTGTACCATTAAGTCACTTGGAATTATAAATTACAATGGATAAGCATTCATTTTCATTATCATTACTTTTTCTCACTCAAATACTTTTGAAATCAACCTTTGCTCTTGTTATTATCTTTCCTTATCTTAAATTCTGTATAACAAATTTTAGGCAATAGTTATTTGGCCTTCTATAATAACAGAAAAAATAACATAATTCATTTAATTGGCTACATTACAAAATTTCAAATTACTTTCAGTGTTACACTGTTTCAGATCTCCAATACAAAATAGCACCTCTTTTTTCTCTCACTAGACAGACAATCTAGCAGTGCTTAATTAAATGATCTAAGGATGTCATAGGCTACTAATTTTAAGGTAACTTTAATGGACATCCAGTGTTCTCCCACGTAAAACAGGCCTAATCAGTTGTTCCCTGTTTGAATAAAATACAGTGAAATTTTTTCATGACTACAAAACATTCATTTTTTTATTCCACATATGTATTATGCTTTGAATTCTCTGTGGACTCTTGAAAATGTTATAGTTTCTCAGATCTTTACACTGCAAAGTCAGAAAACTGGTTGTGTGAATCAAATCCCTGTTGCTAAGTAGTATTCAGGTTCATAAGTTAAGGAGAAAAACAAACAGTAGTAACCCTGGTTATGTAATTATGAATCTATAGCCTAGTGGTTATGACACACAACTGTGAAATGGAAGAAAATCCTGTTTTCATTATATGGGTGTCATTATTGCCATTAGCCACATCTGAAAAATGGTGGATCCTTTTATTTGACTGTGTAGTTATCTCTGACCCACCCTGAGGAAACAATATGTGTTGTTAATCCCCTGTGAATAGAAATATCTATTGTTTAATATCTGAGTTAAGCAATTCTGCCTCAAGGGTAGACAGATACCATGCCTATATCCCAACACTCTTTACTTCATATTTGCTAAACACGTGTTGGCCCTCTGTTCTGCATGCTGTGGATCTCAATTGGGAGTGTACAGTTCTGTCATAATCTTTATAACGGTCTCACTAGTTTACTTAGAATTATAGAATCATGGAATGGTTTGGGTTGGAAAGGACCTTTAATGGTCTTCTAGTTCAACCCTCCTGCAATGAGCAGAAGACATCCTCAACTAGATCAGGACTCCACCCTAGAAGTCAACACTTAGAAGTGAATTAAAGAGATACTACAATTTAAGTATTCAAACTTTTAGTAACCATTCTTCACTGAAGGTGTGTGGTAGCAATGTAGTAACTAATGACCACTGTAATATTTTAACCAATTTTGTGATTTATTCGGCTTAATCTGACAATATCAATTTTTCAAAAATAACTGTCAACAAACTATATATATGCACCTTTAGCTCCCAATGAAAATAATCCCATGTTACTTATTACATTGTTTTTCCTAAAACAGGATAGTAAATTTTTTTTAAAAAAAGCAAACCAAAAATAAAACCACAAAGAAATAATCTCAGTTCTAGAATTTCTTCACCACTCCAAATACAAATGTTCAGAAGCATTTGTTGCATTTATGTATTTTATAATATTCTTTGACATTTCTATAGTCCTTTTCTTTGCTATGTACTTTCTGAAAATAGGACCAAAATTGAGTAGCATTTCACTCTGTGACATAATTCTAAAATACAAGAAAAGGTCCTTAGTCTGAGCTACCATAAGCTTTAATTCTGCTTCAGAAAATCAATTTTCACTTATAAGAATTCTAAGACAAGACATGTTAGCATTGTTTGGAATTATGCACCAGGTAATGAGGTATACCTCATCCAGTGAAATTATGAGAAGAATTTATATAGCAAAGCTATAATTATTTATATTGGATTTTGGCCAATGTATGAAAGTTAATAGTTTTATGAAATGAGTCTTGGGAGCTTTAGTAATTTGAAAGGGTTCAGACAATGCTTTTTAATATAAAAAAAAAAAAAAAGTGGTATCATTCTTAGTGCCTTCCAGCTCACTGGAGATACTGCACTGAAGAGAAATGACACTAAATGGCCAACTTCATTTCCTGTGACACTCATAAATTTTCTGAAGCTTCCCTACCCAGGTGTTAAAACTAGCTAATGCTTATTTAACTCTTTATGAGATATCAAGAGAATAAATTTAAAATTACATGCAAACTTACTATTTACTTTCTATTTAAAGAAAGTATGTAGAATGAATCACAATTAAGAAGCGTTATTAACCCAGTTATTATATTTTGGTGACTTAAAGCCCTAAAATTAATTTTTTGACATTAATTGGACATGGAATTATTTACCTTTTTTCTATTGCTGGAACTGAAGAAAACTTGAATTTATTATCTATGAAGTACATGTTCTACTGTAGGGCATCTGAAGGCTGCCTTTGGCTGGAATGCTTATTTGCATCTATACTGCAGTTCTAGGACATCTCTAGAGCATTACAGATCCATGTAGTGCATACTTATTAAAATGTTTACCAACATCATTTGTTGTACCTCCTTCAGAGCACTTTTTTGCATGAGCCACTTCATAAAGGACACTGTTTGTCCTTCCTTAACAACTATAGTGATCTATCTTCACCAGAAAGCGTCTCTTCAGGGGAAAGATGGAGATTTCAACAGGTTATGTCTTCATTAGCAGGTAAATCAAATATGATAGAAAGCGCCTTCTTTTTCAAAAGGCATGACCCAGCTCATGTACACACAGGCAAGCCACCTCTTTGCCCCCAAAACCCCAACTCATAAATGAGACCACAGTCCAGTGGTAGGGGAAAAATAGACCACAAAAGCCACTCAGATTAACACAGTATATTCATAGTGAAAATTGCAGGCTGAATGTTCTTAATCTGCTGATAATTCTTTGAAGATAAACACTCTTTGGGGATATGGGGCTGCCATGATTATTCTACAGCTTGTTCCTCAAATCACTGCTGAAGCAAGAATATTGGTAATTTCTCAAAGCACTTTCATTTTTTCTTTTCTGATATATAAAGTTTGGGAAAGTCCTGTCTTGTTGGTTTGGGGTTTTGGGGATTTTTTGTTTGTTTGGTTGTCCATTTTTTATTGTTGTTTTGTTTGTTTGTTTTATTTAGCAAATCAGAGAAGCCCTAGAAGAAGGTAATCATGAAATCTAGCACTTTTCCTGCTGATGAAGCCTATTACAAGGAAAATCTTGCAGATACACTAGTAGCCATTGGAAAGCTCTAAAGTCACTTTAATTATAAACCCTCAAGGACTGTATATAGGTGAAAAGGACAACTTCTACCTGTCTGCTCTGCCTGATACCCAGTACAATGACATTTGACTTTGTGTGATGTGAAACCAGTGCATAGACTCAATACTCTCCTCACTTATGTACTACTACAAAGAAAAAAACTATTGGTTGCTTTAAAGTGAGTCTTCTGAGATACTGCAATCGATAATGCAAATTGAGGTTTCCACTTACTTTTCTTCTGCGACCTGTTCATCTTTTTTTATCACCAGGAGTCAACAAGGCTGATTTTTCAATATGCGTTTTCCTATGGTTCTTGACAATAATGAAAACCCGTAAGTTAAAAGACAGAGGGTAAGAATGCATAGAGGGCATGATTCTTAGGCAAGGTAGTATGTTAATGATAGATTTAAGCAGTCTTTATAATCAGAGATCTTTGAGTTGATATATGAGCTTGCAAAAGAGCAATTCATTACAGTTCTTGCAATGGCAGCTTCAAATAATCATCAATAACTTCTTGGCAGTTAACACAAACGCGTTAGCAGAGAGGGCAAATAACATGATCTTACAGTCAGGGAAACACTGGAAACTATGCAAGCATCTATCAGGAATGCATATTTAGTCCTAAACTAATTAACCTAATAAAAGATAACTGAATAAGAGAATAAAATTATTGTATTCACCTAGAAGACTAAACAGTTTCTTTAACATTATTTCTGTACTGCATTTGTTACTCTTACCCTGTATGAAAGATGAAGTACTGGAATCTCCATTTAAATGGAACACACCTCATTGGAGTATTTGCTTAATTGGGACATCTCCTAGAAAACTAACTTGGCTGAAAGGCTAAGCATTCTACTTAATTCTGGATAACAGTGCAACCAAAGCCATTCTTTTCCCACTGCAGTTGCAGGAAAAACATCTGATGATTTCAGTTATTGCAGAGATACTGATAGAGCTGATGAAGAGTGAAATAAGTATGAAGAATAAGGTATGTCTTCCTGTTTTAAAGACAGAAAAATTATTTCTGTACTAAAAAGTAAGACCCAAAAAGGAACTTATTCACCTAATGGTCAGATGCTTAATATTTTAGACAACAGGACTCTGGAAGAGCTCTCAGAATGCTTTGTCAGCCACCTGTGCTCCCAATGCTACATTTTAGAAGCAATATGGAAGGGGGTCTGAAACACATAGCATCAATAATTAAAGCAGTTAATGACAGGGTATTGTTAACCACTTATCAGGAGAAAATAGGAAGGTCAGAGTGCTTCTGAAGTGTCACCCTTTTCTGAGGATGGTTACTACCCTACCAGCCTGTAGGGTCACACATCTCTGTCCCTCTGATACTTTTTTCAGTATAAGTGCAAGCAATCTGTTGTTTCAGAGGTGAACAGTATGCACTCTTCTCCAAAAATATGCAGGTAGAGTAGTTTTTTTGAAGCTCTGTCACAGTTCAACAACTGAGTTTCAGAAAAGCAGAATGGTTATTGTACAGCTGAAAACAATGATAGTTTCCAGATATTCTTCTGAAATATTTTGATAAAATTTGCATTGAACATTTGTTAATTATAAAAATCCTGTACCAAGACAAAATACAAGTTAGCGTGCAAAGGAGGAAATATCTATTCAGATAAGTGTATACAGTGGAGATAATTTTTTAGTAGTCGTGAGTTTTCTGCTCCTCAAGCTGAGAAATGTTCCTGTCTGAGGCTACGAGAATGCACAATAAGCAGTTCTGCACAAAATCTGCAATCTTTTTCTTTAGATGCATTTAATTATTAAATGTCTTTTTTTTTTTTTTTTTTTTTTTTGGAGGTTCATGAGAGCACAAACTGTCATAGGAGGGTAACTGCAGACTGAAATCCTTGGGGAACTTAACTTAGATTCTTTTTTGGTCGTCTTTATATAATAGATTTTCTTTATAGTTTGTTTCTCAGAGGATACCATTACTTCCATTAGACAAGCAATAGCTAAAATCCATTCACTTACTTCACAACAATTAATCAAAATACCTGCTGGAGCAATTGAAATAAGGTTCTGACCCCTAGGACGTGAGGCACCTACACCGAGACCGAATCCTAGTTTTTAGCATTCTATTGTGCAATAATGAAACAATAATAATATTATTACCCTCCCTGTCTCAACTGTTATACATTTTGAATAGACGAACATTTATACCTCATTATTAGGTTATTTCCTGATTGGGAGATAAAGCACTTGACAGGAACACAGTGTATTCTACTCTAGTCTAAATTAATTTCAAGTATGTATGCTTTTGAGAAGGTATGTTGTATAGCAATGCCAAATCAAAGTTCATAATTGTTACAGACAGAAGTCATTAAAATAAACCTGAAACACAGATTGCTTATAGGTGTGATTTTTCTTAAGCTCACACAAGTTTTATATGCTATAGCAATACCATCAAAACTTCTACCAGTGTTGAAGACAACCACATACTATTAAATAGTCAATCTTTATCTTTTCAGTACATAGAACTTCCTGATCGTTTAATGTCTGGTATGATTTTTTTTGATCCAAAAATAAGCCAGGAATCTATCTCTATGTTGCTGTTCTTTTACTGAAAGACAGGTACAAAAACAAAAACCAGTTGAAATTCATTGTATGTTCTTTTGATTTCTGCATTCATTTTTTCCCACGTAATCTATGGTGCAAGAAGAATGATGCATGCATAGGTAGTGACACAATAATTAGTTGTCAGGTGTGTCATGAACATAGTCCTAAAAGCAGTGAAGCACTTAAATGTTTCTCAAAGCTTAGGCACAGCATGGTAGTCTCAGAGTATATCATCACATAGCAGCATTGCCCAACAGAGAATGGTTCAAGCTCCCACTTCTAAACACTTGGTTTGAAGCAGCATTAAGTCAAAATCAAAAAACTTGGAAATCAAGTGATTTAATTCTCAAATATCATCATACACATCCTGACACTTGTGTCATATTTGATAAAAAATAAACCAGTCATCAAACCTGATACTTAGGTTCTCGTCATTTATCAGATTTTTTCTTTAACATCGAGAAGGGTTTTAGATTTCATAAAAAGTGAAACTGAAAAATAGCAATATGCAATTACATAGACCAAGTCAAGGACTCAGCCACCTGAAGTGAAGTTCAAGGGAAATTGAGGTACCTAATCTAAAATTATTTTCCATTTATCTGTGGGTGACTTCCTAGCAACAGATATGGTAAGTGGATTCCACAAACACCCTTAAAAAAATTAACATTGTCTGGTTCACTAAAATCCTACTTCTATGCATGCCCAGCTCTGTCCTATCTAAAGAGCTTAGGAAACCCCTCACCTGTGACAGGATTTAGAAACTAAGGATATCAAACATTTGGGGCATAGCACAGCCCAGCTGTTCTGTCAGGGCAGGGAGACAGCAGCCAAGTGGGACAAGGCAACTGTCCCAGCTCCCAGCAAGGAGAAGGGCAGCTGAGGGGAACAGTCCCAGCCCTAGGAAAACACACCTCCCTGGGGATGGGCAATAGGCAGAGGCTGGATCAGGATATTATACTACAGGTGGGAGTCAGGATCAGGCACAGTGAGGGTACCCAGTATCAGGCATAGCCGTGGGAAGGCCAGGCTCAGGTGTCCGCTCACAAATCAAGGTCAGGATCAGCACTGCAGATACCGAGGCCCAGGCATGGCTGCAGTGTAGCTGCAGCTGAAATCTGGTAGACATAGAGCCTGTCTCGAACAGAGACTGATGGACCCAGACTTGTGTTGAAGCAGGGCTTCTGGGCCCATGGGTGTAAGGGTGCCCAGGCAAGGCTGCTGAGCATCATTAAACACCACTAGTGCCCTTGGGACCTTGGTGCAAGTTCCCTTTGCTGTGACAATCAAGAGTATTCACAAATCTTGTCTTGCTGTGACTGCTGGATTTACCATTCATGATCAGTTTTTCCTACTGGTAAGCTAGAGCAGCTCCTCATTTTGCTTCTGTTTTTGGAAAATTTTTATTCTCTCAATACTTTCAACAGAAAGTAAGTTGTTGTATCTCTGTGAATGGCTGTATGTACCTTTATTTCTACCTAATTTAGATAGTTATCATCAAGGCATGAAAACCCCATGAAACTGGAGGCAGTGTTTTGCTGTAGTGCTTTCAGACTTCTTTTTTTTTTATATCAATGACTTCTTTTTTCCCCCAGTGCATTTAATATTTTATTAATACTCTTAGTTTTATATAATTTTTTACTGAATATTTGTGTTCTTCTCAGGAACTATTGTAGTCACCCAAATATAGATCAGACATCAATAAATGTGAAGCCAGATCTGCTGTATCTCCCAGTACTGCCCTAGAGGTCACCTAATATGTTGGATTACAAAACCACAATACGCAAATAATTTTGCTTGCTTTTGTGCTAGTGTCACACTAGCAGGAAGTGATGACATGAGTGTCTATTTTGTGATTAAATGAAAATTTTTCTTTCCAAAGAAATAAGAGGTATACTTTGTTGTTGCTTTTCTTTTTTCTAGTTTACTCTTCTTAGAAGGTTGTGGCAGAGGAAGGGTAAGTTTTAGATGTAGCTTCTTCCTCTGAATACCTATCATTCCTTTTTTATGACATACTTTCTTGTGAATTTTTTTTCTCTACCTATTTTGAATTTTTTTAAAAACCTGATTACTTTTTTCTGTCAGAGCATAATTCAAATTAATTTTTAAAGGAAAAAATAATACATGAAATTATGTTTGTAAGTAATTTTGGCTTATTTTAGATAATGTCTGTTCTAATATTCTAACAATCTGTTTCTTACTAAACTAAACCTGGTCATCTGTATTAACTGAACACCATATCTTTCACTGAGGAAGCCATTTTTTTTTTTTTTAATGAAGACACATTTTTCAGTCTTTTTATGGTGATATGCAGGTTTTTTTTAAGTCAGTAGAGCCAGGACAACTAGTGCCATTAAAGCCCAGAGCCCATGGTGTGATATAGTACCTTAAGAGTAATGCAGTACTTTCCCAGCTATGGTGGGATTTCTGGGTGACTTTAGTCTGTGTTTGGTTTACATGGCAAGATGTTAGTAGTGGGGGAGTTGCAGGGGTAGCTTCTGTGAGAAGAAGCCAGGGTCTGCCCCCATGCCAGACAGTGCCTGTTCCAGCCAGCTCCAAAACTGACCTGCCACTAACTGAAGCTGAGCCCATCAGCAATGCTGGTGGTATCTCTGTGACAGCATAGGTAAGAAAGTGTGAAAAACAATGTGCAGCAGCTCTGGTAGATGGGAGCAAGAAGAGAGTGAGAGAAATAACCCTGCAGCCACCATGGTCAGTGAATGAGCTGTAGAAAATGCTCCATGCACAGAGAGATTCCCCTGCAGCCATTGGAAAACAGCATGGTGACATAGGTTGGCACTTTACAGTCCATGGGGAACTACACTGCAGCACACGAATTCACACTGCAGTCTGTGGAGGAGCCCATGTCACAGCAGGTGGAGATGCCCTTAAGGAAGCTGTAGCCCATGGAGAATCCACACAGGAGCAGTCTCCTAGCAGGAGCTGTGGCCCATGGGAGAGGAGCCCACACAGGAGCAGTTTTTCTGGCAGGAACTGTGGACTCTGAGAGGTCCACGTTGGAGCAGCCTGTTCCTGAAGGACTGCACCATGTTGAAAGCACCCACGCTGAAGCAATTCTTGAAGCACTGCAGTCCATGGGAAGGTCCCATTTTGAAAAAGTTTGAGGACTGTTTCCCATGGGAAAGACCCCATGCTGGAGCAGAGGAAAAGTATAAGGAGGAAAGAGCAGAGGTACTTCTATTCTATCACCTGATTCCAACTGTGTTCCCCATCCCTTCTCCACTTCTTGGGGCAGAGGGAGGAGGAGAGGTGTTTTTATTTTTGTCTTTTTTTCTTCTCATCATCTTTTTTTTTTTTTTTTTTCCCAACAAATTAAATTGATTTTCCCCATGCTGCATCTGTTTTGCCAGTAGCTCTAACTGGTAAGACATCTTCCTGTTCTTATCTCAATTCGTGAGGTTGTCCATCTTATTTTCTCCTCTTACCCTGTTGAGAAGGGGAAATAAGAGAGTATCTGGTGGTGTCTGGCAGTCAGTCAAGGTCACCCCACCACAAGAGAAAATAATCAAACTTAAAATTAGCAGCCTAAAATAAAAGGTGATGTGAATCACATTACCTCCAAACTCTTCCATACCGGATCAGGATGGTGCCTAAGGATTGCATGCAAAGGACAAGCTTTTCCTGTAAAGCAGTTTTACTGAACAGCACTGCATGCTTCACATAGGAGCTACTCAAGACATCCAGTCTACCATTTATCTATCACATACGGAAGTGTGGGATAGTTTTTTATCTTTGTGAAAATGCTATGTGCAATAAAGTAGTAACTAATCCTAAGAGTACTAACTTCTTGGCTAATCCTTAATTTTCACATAACTTGAGAATAGAATGTCCAAGCCTCTATTCCTGTCTATGTCTTACACTTTACTCCTGTTCTCATTGACAACACCTCAGTGAAAGGCTACTACCCAGTGTTTAAAAGGATCTTGAGTTAATTTTCCCAACCTACATTACCTAAGCTGCCTTTTCCAATAAACAGCAAGTGTGTCTCCCTTTTTACCAAGCTATTTGCCAATTTGTCAGTTTTCCAGTTTAACAATTGGTTTATTTGTCAGGTTTTCTTTCTTAATTTGTTCTTTTATCTATTTGTTAATTGCTTGCTACTTTCACAGGATTTACAAAGTAGCATTCACATCTTCATTGCAGTGGAAAAAATGCAGATAACTCAGTTCAACTCAATTCCTTAGATTTCTGTTTTGAAGAGCAGGATATTGAGATGTAAAATATTTGAATACTCATACTGTAAGGATTTGTAAATATTTTAGACAAGACATTTTAATTTTTACTCTATATGAACTTGCCCATATAGCCTACATAAGGAATTATCAAATCTATGGATTCTATATATTTGCATTCCCTAACATACTTCAGCCAGTGTACCATATGCCTCCCCAGAAACTGAAATTGAATCTAGGAACTGATATGACCAGATCTGTAAGACAGAATACCAAGCTGCCAAGAAGTCAGAGTTTTCCATAAAAGCCACTTTGACCTTTAGGAGCCTTAACAGCAGTATAACTATTCAAAACAAAAGGAGAAAGCATACAGGAGAAGCAGAAAAATTTCCTCATAACATACCAGTCCAGTACTACAGATACCAAAATACTGTTTTCTTCGTATAAAGGATCAACATTCACATCTCCAAACTCCTAAAAATGTTATCTTGACTTGCTCTGTTATTGTGTCATTATCAAGGTAGTCTGCTGAAGGCAGTTTCTTTGCAGAAAACAATTTAAGATTTATTGGACTTGAAAAAAAGAGGTTTACTCCATAGCCCACTAGTTATAGCTCTTGCTATGGAAAGAAGAGACATGGGCTCTGATCTCTGCTCCCAGTGCTTGTTGTTCTTGAAAAAAAATAAAAATCTAATAATGTTTAAGTATTGTCGTGACATGTGCTTTTAGTTTCCCCTTGTTATTGCGCCTTCCTTCATGTAGTATCAATTTATTTGAACACAGCTGTTACTCAAACTGTCTTGGCAGAAAAGCTGTTTTTCATCTCATTCTCAACATTGTGGTCAATTTGATGATTTAAGGCATCAAAACTGAAAATCTGGATGGTTAACTTTATCTTACTTTAATTTGCACCTTCTGATTTCATGGCATATAAGAGAGAAATGACTAAGACTGTTAGTCTTTACAGAAACACAGACAGTCATAACTTGAAATTCCCCTAGATATTTGGTTGTAAGGACATCAAAATGGCACTAAAATGAGGGACTTGAGTAATTATATGAGGGAGAGGTTGACCTAATTTACTCATTATTTATGAATTAGTCAAGATTTATTAATTACATCAGGATTAATCACAAGTTACAAAATTTCCAAAAAATTAATTTTGTACACCGGAAATAGAATGACTGTGTCAATTTTTGAAGGCTTGTTCTATGAGAAATTGCAGAATCTGGCTTACAGTTGTTTATTATCTCTCTGTGAATACTAATTACACTATTGTATGATTTTCTTTATATTTATATTAATATACATATAGTCTTCATCTTGGTATTGCACGTGTGCCCGTGTGACCAGCAGGTTGAAGGAGGTGACGCTGCCCCTCTACTCTGCTCTTGTGAGACCTCACTTGGAGTATTGTGTACAGTTCTGGTGTCCCCAACATAAAAAGGACATGGAACTGTTGGAACAAGTGCAGAGGAGGGCCAAGAGGATGATCAGGGGTCTGGAGCATTTCCCATATAAAAATAGGCTGAGAAAGTTGGGGCTGTTCAGCCTGGAGAAGAGAAGGCTGCATGGAGACCTCATAGCAGCCTTCTATTATCTGAAGGGGGCCTATAAGAATGCTGGGGAGGGACTCTTCATTAGGGACTGTAGTGATAGGAGAAGGGGCAACAGGTTAAAATGTAAACAGGGGAAGTTTAGATAAGCTATGAGGAAGAAATTATTTACTGTAAGGGTGGTGAGACACTGGAATGGGTTTCCCAGGGAAGATGTGAATGCCCCATCCCTGGCAGTGTTCAAGGCCAGGTTGGACAGAGCCTTGGGTGATATGGTTTAGTGGAAGGTGTCCCTGCCCATGGCAGGGGGGTTGGAACTAGTTGATCTTAAGGTCCTTTCCAACCCAAAGTAGTCTATGATTCTATGATTCTATGTATCTAGTTTTACCCCTTTAAATAGCGCAGAAAAAATGACACATTTTTATCACTTACGACTTCTTGCAAATGTTTTTACAGACCTGTATTTGGGTTTTATATGTTCTTAGTTATCTGAACAATAGCCAAGTTATGCAGATATTTCAGGAAATATAGAATGCCAACCTACAGGCAAGCCATGCAAGTAAGGATATTTCAGGTATAAAAAATCTGGAAATTTATATTACATATTTTCCTTTTGAATATGAAGCCATTAAATTACAGTAAAGAACTCCATTTATTTCTTAACTACGTATCCAAATCAATAATTTACCACTCACACTGATTCTTACACTAATGATCTCATATACAGATTAATTTGATGTGATCTTTTGGACCACTGCGAATATTCTTTTTTAGTTCTTGAAATTGTTTCTTTTATTCTTTTTAATTGCTAAAATAGTGATAAAATCAACATTATGGATTCTAATATAAAATTATTAAGTGACAAATGCCTGTTATCAGACAATAGCCTGTATGTATCAGCTTGAAATTCTATTCTACTAACTAGAAAAAGTAAGAAAATTTTCCCTATAAAGGAATTTTCACGAATTTATTCAGAGCTGAAAGAAGTCAGTGAGAACAGTTACAGTCTACTATGCCAATATGCCTCCAGTGAGTATAGCTGGCAGAATTTCACACAATTACAAAGAAGGGAAAGGCCTAGGTTCCATGTAAATTTTAGGTACATAACTCAGGCTCCAACATTAGGCTCATAATTGATCTTCATTAGCATTTGAAGAGCAGGTTCAGAAAGTGGTTTGGTCATAGAGGTCAAAGTCCAATCATGTTGACTTAAGTTGAGCCTGAAATGTAGCAAGGCAAACAAGGCGATCTGAAAACTCCAGTTCATTAGAGGTTGAAGCTTTGGAAAATACCTGATAATAGAAAACCATTGCTACAGAGTACCAACAAGGTAATTCTTGTGGCACATCATTTAAGTGCCACTGTGGAGCTCTTGTTAACTTTACATGATTCTTCCTCACATCCAATCTAAACTTCCCCGGTTTACGCTTGAACATGCTAGCCCTTGTCCTGTCACTACAGTCCCTAATGAAGAGTCCCTCCCCAGCATCCTTATAAGCCCTCTTCAGATACTGGGAGGCTGCTATGAGGTCTCCACACAGCCTTCTCTTCTCCAGGCTGAACAGCCCCTACTTTCTCATCCTATCTTCATACAGGAGGTGCTCCAGCCTCCTGATCATCCTCGTGGCTCTCCTCTGGATTTGTTCCAACAGTTGCATGTCCTTTTTATATTGAGGGCACCAGAACTGCACACAATACTCCAAATGAGGTCTCACAACAGCAGAGTAGAGGGGCAGGATCACCTCCCTCTACCTGTTGGTCACACTCCTTTTGATACAGCCCAGGATACAGTTGGCTTTCTGGGCTGTGAGTGCACACTGCTGGCTCATGTTCGTTTTTACATCGACCAACACCCTCAAGTCCTTCTCCACAGGGCTGCTCTCAGTCTCTTCTGTGCCCAACCTGGATCTGTGCCTGGCATTGCTCCAACCCAGCTGTAGGACCTTGCACTTGGCATGGTTAAACTTCATCACGTTGGCAGCAGCCCACCTCACAAGTGTGTCAAGGTCCCTCTGGATGGCATTCCTTCCCTCCAGCATATCAACCAAACCACACAGCTTGGTGTCTGCAGCAACCTTGCTGAGGGAGCACTCAATCCCACTGTCCATGTCACCAACAAAGATGTTGAACAAGACCAGACCCAACACCGACCCCTGAGGGACATCACTCATTACTGGTCTCCAGCTGGACATTGAGCCATTGACCACAACTCTTTGCATGTTGCTATCCAGCCTGTTCTTTATCCACCAAGTGGTCCGCCTATCAAATTGATGTCGTTCCCATTTATAGACAAGGATGTCTTGTCAAACACTTTGCAAAAGTCCAGGTAGATGACAACTCCTCTACCTCTGTCCATCAGTTCTGTAGCCACCAAATAGAAGGCCACCATATTCGCCAGGCAGGATTTCCCCTTAGTGAAGCCATGCTGGCTGTCACCAAGCACCTTGTTGGTTTTCATGTGCCTCAGCATGCCTTCCAGGAGTATCTGCTCCAAGATGTTGCCAGGCACAGAGGTGAGGCTGACTGCTCTGTAGTTCCCTGGCTCATTCATTTTCCCCTTTTTGAAAATGGGGGCTATATTTCCCTTTTTCCTGTAAATCAACTTTCATTACATCTGTGAATTGTCAATATTGCTGTAACTGGGGTGCAACATATTCTATTATAAATGCACACTTTAGAAAGTGTTGTAGAAGTGATTTATAAAAAAGTGAAACCCAAGGCTAGAGACATAGACAGAATCTAGTTTCCAAATATTCAGGTCCCGTAAATGTAACATCAGCCTTCATGTATTTTTTTTTTCAAGAAATGATTCGTAACTGTATGAGAAGCAGTCTCCACTCTCATCTTCGCTTCCCTACTCCCTTCATCTCCACGCGCAGTCATTCCCCATGGACTATTTAGAATGCAATCTTAGCTTCCCAAAATTCCTTGCTTATAACCATACCTCCAGTCTTCTGCTTTTTCCTTCTCTGCTTCCTTTCTTGCCCTTAACAACTCTTGTAAGAATATTTCTTAACATTCTAATTTGCTGACCAGGTCTCAGGCCAAATTTACTATAGGCTTGAGCCAGTAAAGAAAGTCTTTACAAAAAGTGGGATTTAGATGACATTTAGATGCCTAATTAAAATTCTAAAGTCTACAGTCTGTACCTGGGGAAAGCCAAAGCTCAAAAGGCCTTTACTGTTTTACTTTCCTGTGTTTCTGGACCATATCTTGTGCTGTAGCTGATCATGAAAGTAATACATAGCAACAAATGGGTTGGGTCATGCTGACACTAACAAGTTAGTGAAAACAAAAGGCCTGCAGGTCAAAGGAATTATGTATACTTGATGAAAAACCTATGTACATGCATACACATGCAAATATATACACACAGTTATAATTCAAAATATGCTTTCAAGTCAGGAAGTTAGCAAATACTTCAGGTATGCCCACTGACAAAAGCATAGCAAGACTACTGATTAATGTGTATATTTATGTCAGACAAATTATGTAGTCAATTAGCAAATTGAGCAACATGTAACAATGTAATTATGTAAAAAGGAAGTTAGTCAAATTCAGATTTTAGAACCTGGACAGTTATTACAGCTCTTGGCTGAGGTTTGACTGGTAATATGCAATTTTATTCTATTTTGCTAATTGCCATGCTGTCTGAAGTCAGGAAACCTGAGTGATAATTCTTACAGAATGTTTGGTTGTGGATGACAAAATGAAGGATTTATATTGATGGGAGGTGTAGACCTTGGTAGAAAAATAGTCCAAAAGAAAGTCACTCTAAATCAGTAAAAATATAACTGTTGATATCTTGACAGTATAGCAGAGTTTGAATGCAAGACTGATTGGAAACCAGAAGACTGATGTCCCCTATGGCTTTCTGTAGCATCTATCGCCACAGTGTGGACTCTAGCTCTTGAGATTCTGTGAGAATGGGCTTCATGCTCTTTGAGAGATTTGTTTCCATTATACTCCTTCCACTATTAGGTTCTGTTTTTAGAATATTAAGTAAATTTAAACCAACATACAGACAATTCTATTGCCTATATTCTCCAAAAGTCATGAGAAAAAAACATCCCTTTTCACTTTATTCTGGTTTATTCTTCCAGAATCAGTTTTGGAAATTAAATGAAGAGTGGTCTTTCATCTAGTCTAGTCTTCAATCTATCTGACTTTTCCCTCAAGAATTTAAGCTCATGATTACATAAGTATTAGTACTGAAATATACTCTGTGATCCGTGTGTTTATCATTTAGAAAATGTGTCTGGTTTCATAGTGGGAATTGATAACACATGAAACTGCTCTTAGCATCTGTGGTTTTCTACATCTTAATTAAGAAGTACCCAATAAGACAAAGACTTCTGGGCTCATAGGGCCAGGTGCAATACCTGGATATTTGTCTTTCAGTTTTAGACTTCTATTGAAGCTGTTAACACACATTTCTTATTCATTTGGTTCTTCTAGAGACTTCAAGATCTTATTCTTAGGTTTCCATACAATTATGACTCAGAAATTGTTTGTCTGGAAACACTTTATAAGAAAGACTGTTTTCAAAGGTGCTCTAACAAGGACTCAAAGCTTTCAGTCCTAAAATGTTAATAATACACATAACAAAAACTCAAAGGGGAGGGGGGAACAAAACAACAAACACAAAAGAAATACAATCAGTTGAGCTTTGAAAAGATTTTGAGGTGGTCTTGAAGCATGATGTTTATACATGATCACAGCAAAATTCGTGGTAACAAATTAGTACTGGACAATTCTTGCTAGGACAATAGCGGATTGTTATGGACTTCTCAGTTCAGAATGATAATACACGCTGAGATGGAAATAAACTCAGCCTTCTGATTGTGATAGGTTTCTTGAGTTTTTTCTTTGAATTCTGGAGCTAACAATGCTGTTAAATAAGTCAATAACAAAGAAAAAGTGTACCTACGAATGCAGTGGACACCCATGTTGACTGTTCAACGTGCAAGCTCATTTTTGCAAGCAAAGTCAAATATTCAGCTGAAATAAGACCCATGACATGCATTTAATGAAAAACTGAAAGGGGAAAAATACCCTGAAGTACTATGGGTAGTTTTCATTCAGAAATCACAGTACTATAGGGAAAGTAAAGTAGGAAACCAATTCTTTTTGATTAGAAATAAAATGGTCATGTAATAAAAGCTAAGGCTTGTGTTTATTAGACTAGTGCCAGTTGGTAAAATGCAGGGTGTCTTTTTAATGGATTATAAAATGCTTTCAGCTAATTTGAATTATATTAAGGCAATCAGCTCTTTACTGGGACATACAAGCAATAAAGTCAACGAGAGTGCCACAGTGGCAGTTATTTCCACTGACTTGAGAAGCTCACTCCAGAAACATCAGCTCTTTGAAGACTCTGGTTATTTTATATATCCACAGTCTGGTTTCTACAGAAATCACTGTTTTTCTGCCATACTATATCAGAAATATATAACGACTCCAAATTTACATATTCAAATTACTGTTGCCAGTGTGAATTTTAGCATTGTCTACAATCACTTATGCTAAACTTTTTTTAAAAAAAATCCTTTCAAATGAAACATTTGGTTCATGGAAGCTATATTTTTTAAGTACCTCTCTTGGGTAATCAGGAATCTGGCTTTATCTTCTTTTCTGTAAGAAAATAACTCCACTACAAAAATTAGTTTATTACCATATTGCTGTACCGCTTCAGAAATGAGTTAAAAGCACCATACAGTACATCAGCCCCGGCTTTCATGGGAAGACTACTGTATTCAGTCCTGGTTTGCTTGCAAATTCTGTCAAGAATAAAGATCAAAATGAAACAAAAAAACACTAGCAAACAGAGATTTTAATTTTAGCATAAGTAATCTCTAAATATAATGTGAAGATTGATCATATCACTGTCACTGTACTCTAAATTGCATGGCTTTCAGTTAAAAACCAGGAAAATGGTTGGTATCTAGAGGCAAAACTCTTGAAACAGATGTTTCTCTATCCTTAAAATGTGATAGCAGATTTTCACCCAGCTTTGGACACTGAAACCTTCCATGAAACTGTTTGGTAATTCAGAATACTATTTTGGCAACAACAGTAATGGCTACAAAAGGAGGTTACTCAAGGTTTTCTCAACACTGTTCAAGTGTGTCTAATAAACCAAAATAAATACAGGTGATATTTTGAATTAGAAAGCCAAGGAATTCATTGCAATTCTTTCAACAGCATGGTCAGCAGCTAAATGAAAACAATAGAGCAAAAGAAATTATTCATAAGAGTACTAAGAAAAAGAAGGCTCGTTTAGTTATGCATGAAAAATGGAGATGGAATGTGGCCAAAGGCACTGCTTCAGTGAACATGAAACAGAGAAGGACGAGAGCTGGAAAATGGTGGAATGGGCAAATGCTATTAACAGATACAGTAGCTTGTGATCCACAGATATCAAAGCAGGAGTAAAAATAAATTGTTTATTTTATGAAGAATTCCTTGAAACACAGAATTATTTGTGTTGCAATTTAAGTAATATAGAGCTGAAGTAATCTGCACCAAAGCTGTCAGCAGAAGATGAAACATTGGAATCTTTAAATAAAATGTTATTTCACCTACCCCCCCAGGCTTCATCCCAGGAGTTTAGAGCAGCTCCTTCAACCATCACAGTGGTTGCCATTACTGTGTCAATTTTTCACGAGCAGTGTCAAGTTGCAAGTGTTCTAAGTCTCTCTGAGGAAGGCAGCTAAAATCATAGGCTCCTTTCAGAAATCATGAAGTAATTTCTTATTGGCTTAAAAATACAGCAGCTCAAATACCCTCAAAAGTGGCACATTATGGCTTGCATACTTGGCACAATGCAGTGTTCCAAAGATAAGTCTCTCTAGTGTTTCTGCATGACACTGCAGTATACTACGTTTACATGTGAATTTGCTCCAGAATAGCTTCTAAACTTCACTCAGATTCATAGTAACACGGGATAATTCCGGCTAAAGGGACTTTAGCAGTTCTGCAGTTCAACCTCCTGCTCAAATCAGGGTCAGACCAGGTTGCTCAGGACTTTGTCCAGCTAGGCTTTGAAAACCTCTAACTATAGACCGCAAAATCTCTCTAGCCAAACTGTTCCACCACTTGGAGCTACAGAAGTGCAACAGATGTAAAAGCCAGACCATATGGTAACCTACAGTATGAGCTGTAATGTACACAACTGTGAAAGTCTGTTTGGAATATTATTAGCTTACTTCTCAGTGTGTTTCCATAAAAGAAACAGGAGAAGCTGAGTGGAGAATAAAAGGCTGAAGGTGCAGTATATCTAACACAGACCTTATTCTAAAGAGAAAAAAGCATAATTCATCAAAAATCTTCTCTGTATTTTGTGTTTGGATTGTTTAATGGTTTTGACTTGGAGAAAGACAGGTGAAAATATGATACTTGGGCAGCTTGAATTCAGAGGACATTTTGCACCAATTATATCACATAGAAAGTAAAAGAATATGTACAATTTCCTCTGTATGGGGTATATTCTTCTGTCAGGGTATTTTAAAACAATCTTGTTTAAACATGTACTTTTCACTTAATTTTTAATAAATTTACAAATTACAGTTAGCACTCTACAAATGCTCAAACTGGGGATTCAATTTCTGATTTCCTTTTATTTGATCCTCAAAACCTAAGTGATATTTAAGTAGTGATAATCTTATTGTTCGCATTTTATGTAATATAATCTCAAAATAATATAATTTGTGTTTGTCATACCATGTCAGATGATTTAGAGTGAAAGACACAGTTTTGAATATATTGAATAAAAGCAGCTATATACCTTCTCATAAAAGGACTGTGCAAAAGGAGAACTTCACTTTTACTATATTGCTTTCCTAACTAGAGGGAGTTCTATATCTGCAATATATATTTTTGGAAACTCTGCTTTTTATTTAATTTATGGGCTAAAGAGAGTAGTACTATCTGCATATCCAGATTTATTGTCATCAGAGCTTTACACAACCCCAGGCAAAGAAAATGAAGGGTTTCTATGCATTAACAGTGCAATATATGTAGGAAAAATATTTCAATATAAATGAGTAAATGAAACTTTCTGACATATATACAATATATTGCTGAATATTTTTTTTTATTATTATTTTCTCTCCAGACACTGTGATTAACACTATCTTCACAACAGATACTGGTCACCCATCATGTACCAGTATTAGTTGTTACTGTTAATTGTATAGAAAGGACAGGGATACTGGGGTTTTGTTATTGGTTTTTTTCACCCTCAAAATAAAGCAAATAAAATCAGGGTAAGGCAGCAATGTGCACTAAAAATATCTGGTTCAAATATCATCTAAACATGCCTCAGCTTATTAAAGTAAACAGGAATACCAGCCATTTTAGATAGATGATCTGTCACCATGCAGGTTACAACTGTGGTGTCCTCAGTATTAGTGTTCAGGTGCTGTCTAGACTTTGAAGTTTGAGTTCACTTGAGTTTTAGTTGACCCCTCGCTGCAGGACTCAGGGCTTCACTGATGCACACCAGCTGCACCTATGCTGTGCAATTTGCAGAGGGATCCCATTTATGTTGTCACATAATGGAGCAGTTTCAAAAGCAAGACTCCCAGTTTTAACTCTGCATCACTTTATATTACAAAATTCCTGTCTGGATTCTTACACCGCTGGAGCCTGGTGGAAATGCCTATGAATATAAATAAGTATTGATATTTTTAAGCAATTATTAGTCTATTAGCTGGATCTTTCAGCTATGTTCTCTGTGCTATCCTGGTACTGTTCATCAAGTCTATAAGGTCTTCAGATCTAAGTATCCTCTGTGATTCAGTGTTTGGCTCATTATGGCACAAGGGTTAAGTGCTCTTTCTTTTTCTTATGTAAAGGAAACATATTTTACATAATGCCTGTTGAGAGATAAACTTTGTTCTTGCAGATCACATTAACAAAAAAGAAGGGTTTGTGTTTTCCTGATATTCTGTTGCATGCAAGAAGGTGTATGCATTATTTTCAATGAGAATGTGAAACAGCTATTCACAAGTAATGAGAATTTGAAAGATGATTCTGTTTTAAATGTCTATATAAGTGATTCACATCCAGAACAGCTCAGAGTAAACACCAGCTTTTAGATGGGCTAATTTATTAACAAAGTTGTCTAAAAAACTAGCCCTACTGTTCTCTTTCAGATTACACCAAATTTTATTAATTTAATTAAAGGCCACAATAATGTTTATTAATTAATTTATTCTGCCAGCAATGAAGATTGAGTAGCTTCTTTACTTCATAGGCTGAAAGCTATGTGTTATTGTCAATGTGCTGAATTAAGAGGGGTAACAAGGTAAATTGCTAATATATTACCTATGCTTGCTTCTGGATACAGCCAGAGCTACGTATAAACCAGATTTTGCTTTCTCTCCCTAGAGATATTTTCTGAGAGAGAGATATGACAAAAGACAGGAAGCCTATTCCTACATATTTATCATAATCATTACACTATTATTCTTCATATTATCTCTATGAACTGAAAAATTGTATTCCTTCTCAAAGCACCTCTGCTGTGATATCTAAAAGAAGAATCATGGCATATTTTGCCACATATTTTACAAGGATTTTGGAAACAAATCTAAAATAAACCAGTCTATGTCCACTAGTGGGGCTAGTGAAAAGCATTTTATTTCCACTTCCCCTATATGAGTCCATAGATGGTTTACCTTTATGGCCAAAAGTCTGTGGTAGAGAATGTGAAAATTATGGTTCCTGATTCAAATAAAGGTTACTAGAATTTTGAGAATCTGCTCACTTAAATGCAAAGGCTCCAGAAAAGAGGTTTCAAATGAAGATTAAAGGACTTCCTCTTCTGAACTTATGAGATAAAAGGAGAAGTCATAACAATCCTTTTGAGATTTTCCTTCCTTTAGAGAAAAGGCTACTATCTTTGCATAGCAAGGTAAAAGGACAAAACAGAGTGAATTCTGGGGCTGCACTACCTTGTGCATGAAAAAATAACATCAAAACCAACAATTTAGAGTTTATCCCTACCATACAGTCAAAGGCCCTCTCTGCACAGAAGAGCTGGCATATGTTATCTAGCTGAAAAAGTACTATAGAAACATAGAATCATAGAATAGTTCGGGTTTGGAAAGAGCCTTAAGATCATCTAATTCCAACCCCCCTGCCATGGGCAGGGACACCTCACCCTAAATCATGTCACCCAAGGCTCTGTCCAACCTGGCCTTGAGCACTGCCAGCGATAGAGCATTCACAGCTTCCCTGGGAAACCCATTCCAGTGCCTCACCACCCTTACAGTAAAGAACTTCCTCCTTATATCTGATATAAACTTCACCTGTTTTAACATGTTAACCCTTGTCTTATCACTACAGTCCCTAATGAAGAGTCCCTCCCCAGCATCCCTATAGGCCCTCTTCAGATACTGGAAG
>JAOEHY010039371.1:25661-53395 GCA_025447955.1 Psilopsiagon aurifrons
TCCAGGAGCAGAGGGAAGAAAAAGGGGGAAGTGAGTGAACAAACTGCGTGGCTGATTTATGGCCTAAACCATGACAGCTGCTTACTTGTTACCGAAAGATCTCTGCTACAAAGGGCAATAGCAATGGTAGCCTTCTTTGAGTTAGCCCAAGGATATTCATAAAACCAGCAAGAGATAATGCACACCTTTTGCTATCCTATATAAGGCTAGTCTATATAAAATTGCAGTTTATTCTGAGAAAACCCATTTCTTCAGTAGGTGCTGTTACAGAAAAAAAGAAGTCTAGTAGCCAAGTTCTATCTTTAACTGAAGACTGTAAAGCCCCAATGTACGATGAAGATCTGACACTGCAAGAATTAGTATTTCAGCCATGGCATATCTGTGTAATTGTTAGGTGGGCTTTTCAGGAAAAAGATTTTTGATGGTACAGCATTTATATTCCCAAACTATTTTCTCAGTGTACATATGTGCAGCACAGTATCCAGGTATTCTCAGGGGTCCCAGATGTACCATTATCAAGTCAGTGGAGGCATCACACTGTGCTTTTAAGTAGAATCAATTACTTTGAAAGAAGTGCTGAGCTGAGGTGGTTGTGCTGGTTTTGATTTTGGAGATAGCTTATCTGGCACAGGCTGAAATATCTATGCATGGTCCCCATTGTGTTCTTTAGACATACCCTGTTACCCAGAGCCTATAAAGAAAAGTCATACACTTTCCTGCATCCAATTCTACCACCTTTTATCAAGAGAAGTGGTCAGAGGACTTCAGTTTTTATTTAGCAGGTACCTAAACTAGTTTTTTGCTTAATCATGATCAAAGTCACAGTCCAAGTCTTCTGAGGCCTGTAATGCTCCAAACAAAATCATGTTGTTGTATATTAATAATCTATGGTACAGTAACAGTGGCAATATATGGTGTAATTTTTAAGGTTTTCTTCATTTTTAATACTGATTTTCTTAAACATGATTATGCTGTTCTGAAAATGTTCTAGGTTAGCATTCCTTTCTTGTAGGGAAAGCAAATACTATATATTCTTTTTATGTTGCTCAACATAATAGCACACGGCCCACACAGTGGGTAATTTAAATGAACAGCAGGGCTTCAAATTACACTGAAAGGGCTGTTATATTTCAAGCGGGGAACATTTTATTACAGTCACATTCCTGACATCCTGTAGGATGCATATGCTTTTTTTAATTATTCCTTGCTCTCAGAATAACAGATAACCAGCTGGAAAAAGTGGATATATCTGAGATACCTGTGAACATCTTATGGATACAGGTACTTCATATTTTTGATGCCGGAATATTTTGTACTGAGGAAAAACTGTATTTTGTGCTTAAGAACTGTAGCAAGGATTGCCTGTGGGAAGCCTCATTGTGTACAGTCAGTGTTCCAGTTTCATTCAGAGCAGACAGCTACTAACGGCATTTCCCAACCCAGTGAGAGGGCTTCCTGTAACAGGGCTTCCCGTAACAGGGCTTCCCAAAAGTATTAATGCAGTAGTGTAGGGAAGCGGCAACTCAGTATTTTCTGTTTGTGTTTGACCTTTCCTCATTCTTTGGACCTTGACACAGCCTTCACTGCTTCCCTCTGTCTTAGGAAAAAGCCTTGCCATTTTTTCTACCTCAAACTGATGGTAGTCCTACCCCATATCTTTAACCTATGTTTGTTTTCTCACCTCATTAGCATTCTACTTCCTCATCCGCACAGTCTCGCTCAATTTTAAGACTAGAAAAAAAACAGAAGCTATAGTTCATTATAATGAACTTTAGTTCATTAGTGATGCTCTCCCAACCATGGAAATTTATCATCAAAGAGCTACTATCCAAATAAAGTGAGCTAAAAGACTGGGAATTTGCAGCATTAAAAGGACAGTTTTGCAAGCTCTCCATGACCTAAAAAGAAAACAAGCACATTTGGGTTTATAAAAATACATACATTTGAATGCTACTAAATACAAGGGAGTGTAGATATCTAGGCAACAAAATGGGAGCTGAAAACATTTTTGTTAAGCTTTCCATATGAATCACATTGTGTCTTTATTGTCCACTGACGTGCAGCATACAGATATCCAAGAGTACTATCCATAACCTGCTGTAATTCTGGAAGCTGTCTAGACACAGCAAACTCAAGGCTTCCTGAAGTAATTTGCCTTTGCCCATGCATCTGCAGTAGGACTGCTTCTATATACCTGCTTGACTAGCAGTGAAGATATATCATCAGAATTCAGTGAAAATCTGTGACATTTATGCTTGTGAATGACTTAAGTACCTTCAAATACCTTGATTCATGAGCCCACAACCATGTTTTCTTAGTGAATATAAGGAATTTGCAGAAGGGCCTAGTGACCAGAAAGCTCTGCTAAGACTCATCAGTCTATTCTTAGTCCTGTTACTGGTAAATTAGATGACCTTGGTTGCATTAATTCACCTCTCCAGACCTCAGCCTTGCCCTCTGAAGCACTGTGATAACTGTTTGCACTGGGATTTGCAAAACTGGAAAAGGTTTAATACTCCTCTTATTATCCAAGTTTAAGGGTAAATGAAGAACATGCAAATTCTGCCTATAAGCTATTCAAGCAGGAGTTGTATTCTAGAAACTGAAAATTCAGTTACTAGGAACAATGTTCAGAAAGGTAAATAACTTCTGCCTTCCTCCAAATTAATGGAATTTCTGCCAAGAAATTTTGCTTACCCAGAAGTGTCCTCTGGAAGATTGTTCCTGATAGACAGCATTGTTTTCAATGCTTTGAATTTTGTAGTGCTCGCCAAACAACCTTCACTTTGCATTCTCTAAGGCAACTAATATCTAATAAAGAAAAATGAGTGAGGATTTTATTTATTTGTTTGCAAAATCAAGCAAATTAATATGATAATTCAGATGAAAGAAATTAAGTCTTTCATGTTGTTCTTTTCCAGTATGGCAATCCCATGGTTTTATGTGGCTACCATGTTTCATTCGCTTCCTTCATTAAAAATACACATATCGTGTATTTTTAAGGATATGCAGAGCCTCTTGGAAGAGAGACTGTTCTTCTAAGGATAAATATGTCTGACCTAACAGCTTCTGCAGTGTGTCTACAGTGACAGGATAAACAAGAAGCAAGGACAATTTATGAGAAGAATCAGCTGTCATTGATGCCATGATGTTTTAAATAGCTCTGCAGATGCAAGTAAGTGTACAGACGCCAGCAAAAGCCTTAAAAATGTTAAGACATCCAAAGAGAAACATGTAGTGAGAAACATGTAGCAAGAACCATGGAGAGAGCTGAAAAGTCACCAAAAAGTAAAGGACAGATAATAAAGTTCCCATTGTTTTATGGGACCACAGTAAAAATTCTCCCTTGGCGACAGGGGGGAATCTGAAGGTAACATTATCAACAACTTTCTCTTTCCTGTTATTTACCCGGATTTCATATCTGCAAATAAATGCTACCATTTTGCCTGACTTTGTTTGGTCAGCGTAGGATATCTTAGAGGGGATGGGGTGGATCCCTGTAACATGAGGTGGCACTAGGCTGCTGCCATTGCTGGTGGAAACCTTCCTGATCAACACCAGGAAAAGGATGTGTGGAAAGGGTAGTCTGCTCAGCTTTCACCCTGATAGGCCTTGTCAGCTAAGCAAGCTCCCCTACAGAAGTTGAGGAGGGCATAACCTGATGGTTGCACAAGGCTGTCAGAGCAGCTAGCCCAGCCTGCATGTCCTGATCAGCCTGGGGAGGTTTTAGCAGACTCAGCCAACCTTGCAGGAGCACAGGCACGCGGCTGTGGCATTCAATGCTCCTGACAGGCAAAGATGAATTTCAGCATAAATCAGGTAAAATGACAGCATTTTCCCAGCTGAGATGGAGAAACCTGATAACTGCTCGGCTATTTTTGGCAAGGTGATGGAATGCTTGTTAAAATATAGCCAGAGATATGTAAGACCTCTGTAATGACACAAAGCTGATGACAGGGTTGAATCAACAGAGTAAAGGGCTGACACAGTGGGACAGGGAAAGTGAAGCAGATCAGTTAATCACTGTATTACATAACAATGGAAAAGAAATAGACCTGTTATTAACTTAGGTTCACACCAAACATCTTACTCAGGAAGTAGATTCTCATAGATACTGGTACCAAAAAGGTTTGTACATTATGTTGAATACTGCTGTAGCATTTAATATTTCATGACAGGGCTAGGAGAGCAAACCAGCAAACCAGGGGGTCAGGCATTTAAAAACTATAGGCTTTAGCTTAGCAGATACCACTGGCAGACACATGAATCTACTTCCTTCTATGAACATCCTCAAGAAAGAGGTGAATAACAACAATGCGTACCTATACATAAAACGGCAATGTGGAGAGTAGTGGAAAGGATTCTTACTATACAAATTCTCTGCTTGAAATCTAGTTGGTAGAAGTGAAATGTAATTACAGACTTAGACTAGGGTCATGAAAAGAGCTTGAAAAAGTCCTGCTGGTATCCTGTGTATACTATCAGTCCAGAAAATTGTTAGCAATGTGCAAATTTTGTGCACCTACACTATAGGACTTCTAAGCGTCTAACACCATTCTTGTCCCTGACATTTTTGCAAAGGCACAAGATTAAACCACTGATACTAGGAAGAGTTTCAAATTAGTAGAATTTATGTCTATTGCTTCTTGTACTATAACCCTGATTCTACTCTTTATATGGAAAAAAGTTCGATAGCAATAGGGAGCAACAATCTAGCAAATGATGGAGGGCTCTTTTCCCCTTACTGCTCACCTCCAATTATTGATGCAGTTTGGGAGATTTGAATGCCAATTAGATCTGTGATGTCAAGACAATCTGTGATAAAAGTTTCCATTTCAAATAGCAACAAGAAAGTCTGAAGAGAAAATTGGGAATTATGACTGCATAGATAAAACTAACTTCATTTTCAAATTGTGAAATATATTTTTTATATCTAAAAAGGCAAGACCCTTCTTGAAATGTTTAGTGTAATCCAAACATTTAATACAGAATATTTATAGCTAACTCTTTGACCAGTTAGCATTAAACAGAGAAAGTAATGATAAGTTTCAGATTGTTGTATGAGCAATTCATGAATGGGGATGTTATGTGGTATTGAAAGTAATATGATGACTGCATGGGATCAAAGAATCATTTAGGTACCCTGAAATTCATCAAGTGCAACTGTCAAGCTGGCACTGCCAAGTGCCATAAGTGCCATATCTACACATCTTTCAAATACTTCCAAGGATACTCAGCCACTTCCCTGGGCAGCCTGTTCCAGTGCCTCACAACCCTTGTGGTGAAGAAATTGTTACTAATGCCCAATCTAAGTCTCCCATGGCAAAACTTGAGGCCATTTCCTCTTGTCCTATCACTTGTTATGTCAGAGAAGAGACCAACATCCTCTGCGCTGCAACCTCCTTTAAATAGCTGTAGAGACTGACAAGGTCCCCCCTGAGCCTTCTCTTCTCCAGACTAAACAGCCCCAGGTCCCTCAGGTGTTCCTCTTCACACCTGTGCTCCAGACCCTTCACCAGCTCTGTTGCCCTTCTCTGGGCTCAGCACCTCATTGTCTTTCTTGTAGTGAGGGGCCCAGAACTGAACACAGGATTCAAGGTGTGGTCTCATCAGTGCCAAGTATGTCACATGTTGTCTCTGCTGCTCCTTCCTCCTCAGGGGAGGACTCCTCACAGTCTTCCCTTGCTCCAGAGTGGGATCCCTCACATGGGAGGCAGTCTTCCATGAACCTTTCCAAGGAAAGTCCTTCCCCTGGGCTGCAGTTCTTCATGACCTGCTCCAGCCTGTGTCCTTTCCATGGGTACATCCTTCAGGAACAGACTGTTTCAGTATGGGTCCTTTCCAAGGGGTGCGTCCTTCAGGAGCAGACTGCTCCAGTGTGGATCCCTTCCATGGGGTGCATCCTTTCAGGAGCCAATCGCTCTAATGTGGGTCCCTGGCAGGGTCATAAGTCCTGCAGCAGACCTGCTCAAGCACAAGTTTCCCATGGGGTCACAGCCTTCAGGCATCTCTTCCCCCTCATGCTTTATTGACCTTGGTGTCTGCAGAGCTGTTTCTCTCACATGTTCTCATTCCTCTCTGGCTGCAATAGCTATTCTGCAGGGCTTTTTCCCCTATCTGAAATATATTATTCCAGAAGTGCTACTGCTGTCAGTGCCACTGGTTGGCCAGTGGTGGGTCTGTCTTGGAACTGGCTGATGCTGTCTCTGTTGGACATGGGAGAACAGGGAAGCCACTCCTGTAGACCCTTCCCTAACAAAACCTTGCTATGAAAACCTAATAAAGGCCTGTAAAGGTTTGCACGTAAAAGGTCCTGTAAAACCTGCATGGGGTTGTCCTCTAAAGGGTTACAAGATAAACATACGTATTAAAAATCAAAGGACTGCACAGGGTAGTTTTTTTTATATTTTTTTTTTTAATTATTATTATTTTCAGGAGCCATGCAAGTAGCTGACATAATGTTTGAATTTTAAGGCATTATGCTCATACAAATATAAGTCTTTGGCTATCTAAATATAATTTATCCTCCTAAGAGCTGTAATAACATTTGTCATAGCTGGGCAGTCTTTGCTGGTTCTCAATCCTATGTAAACCTCGAAGAAGAGACTAATCCCCATGCTGAAATTCTGCTGCGTCTTTGTTTTCACTGGTGTTGAAATGCTTGGTACAAAAAAACATTTATGCACAGTGATATGTTGGCACTCATGGATAGCAGAGTTATGATCAATGAATGACTCTTCTGGTTAATGTCATTGACACGCATTTATCAAGGCATGGGTTTCTTAACCTTCCCTCTTCACAGAGGTTTCCTTCAGTGCCCCTGGATGACTATGGGTCAAATAGAGTGAAAGGTTCAGTGCAAATATTGGTCAGCAAATGGAAAGACTGTTCTTAATATACTAATTTATATCCAGTATATTGTGTGATGGGTGCTTATATAAATTCACAAAGACAGACATAGGATCATAGAATAGTTAGGGTTGGAAAGGACCTTAAGATCATCTAGTTCCAACCCCCCTGCCATGGGCAGGGACACCTCACACTAAACCATGCCACCCAAGGCTATGTCCAACCTGGCCTTGAACACTGCCACAGACGGAGCATTCACAACTTCCCTGGGCAACCCATTGCAATGCCTCACCACCCTTACAGTAAGGAATTTCTTCCTCATATCCAATTTATACTTCCCCTGTTTTGATATAAAGGCCTCTTAACAGTTAAAAAATTTCATGATTTTTCTTAGTAAAACTAAATATTTTTCATGGACATGTAACACACCATAATAACTTTTTTTCTATTTACATCTCTATGCAATTTACTGATGTTGAATCACTATTTTCTGTGTGCATATGTTTGTGCATGATTTAGTAAGACGTATCCCTAGACAAAACTGAAAAAAATTCTGGTAAAATGGGGCCTTTTTTGCTCTTCACAACAAAGATTTTTGTGTTTGTTGCTCTTCTTTGGTTATTATAAATGTTGTCAGTACAATTTTTGGGAGTGATCCTGTTAAGTACTGAGCAGCACTATACTCACTTCCCATTTCAGAGAAAATCAGGCTAAATATAGTTAGCCAGAAATTTTCAGTGACAGTAACACTGTCCCCTGTGTACCTGGACAGATATTAGAGTCTGGAGTCAACAGCCTGTCTCCTTCAATCACCTTTATGGTATCTGACATCCCAGGGGCTAGTGAGGATTAAGCCCTGTCTTGCTTTCCCTACGGATCAACAGCAAATTTCATCCTGCTCTCAAGTGTTCAGAATCAAGCCCTGGAGTTATGACCCTCATGTAAAACAAATAGTCTTGCACCATTCCCATCACCAGCAATCAGGTGAAAACTTGGAAAATTTTGGTTCAGACCAATGCAGCCAATAATGGGAACTGCAGGTCAAGAGGGTGTCTAAAGGCAACTGCATTCATCACACTAGGTTTCAGTGAGAAAACCTGGGCTTAAGTTCACTGAAATCTAAAGGAGAAGGAAATTGTACTCTATGGGATATGAAAATATTTTCTCTAAACTACCAATTCCATTTACAGACTACAGCAGTGACATGTCTTGCAATTTTGCTGGAGCTTCTTTTCTTTCTTTTACTGCGAGCTAAGACCTAGGCAGGGTTTTACTGCAACAATAATTTATTTTTTTAATTTATTTTCAACCTCTGTGTGCAACACAATGCTACCTTACAAAGAGATGAACTGAAAGATCACAGTTACCAATACCAGCAGTTCATCTACCTGCCCACAGGGCCTGAAAATATTACACTGTAAGATGCACATCTACAGAAGAATTGCAGTTTGAGCTTTTACTGCAGCATTTCACAGAGCAGCTCTGCTTGTCAAATGGGCCTTTAGTGTTAAAGTATATTGGATAAGAATTCACCTATCCAATCCTAATTGAACAAAGAGGTAATCTGGAGTCACTTCAGTGTAAATGAGAGCCTTAATTACAGTCAGGAAGAATTTGGCCCCATGGAAATGGTATAGACCACTAACTGCCTGAAACACTGTGTGTGACTTTGAATCACATTTGCTTTACACATAAGATGTAATTCTGCCAGAGGCAGTCACATGCTGTAATGCATTATAAATGGGCTACAATGCACTCAGCCAAATTTGAAACTACAGTAAATAATTTGATTATTATATTTTCAAAATTATATGCAGTAGTTACTTGTCAGTTATCTACTTTTTGAGTTCTCCAGTTTTAAACAGTGTGCAGGCATTAAAAGGACCATTAAAATGTTATGTTTCATTTACAAAAAGGTGGAAGGTGCCTAAGATTTCAATGCAGTGCACAAATACGAAATGCAGCCTTTTTGATAACTTGTCTTGTAGCTACAGTCATATTATATGCCCTGAGTAGAAATCTAATTACTGCACCAAGTACAGGGCATATGCTGACCATGAGCTGTCCTAGAAAAACACTCAACTTATTTATTTATTAATTTTAAGATTAATTTCTTCTTTGACAAAAACTCCATGTAGTTTTCTGGAAAAAAAAAAAAAAATGTATGCTACAATATTTTATAACGTCCTACATGCAAGTCAACAGTTCATTTTTGAGCCCAACTTAGAAATACAGTATGGGAAGATAGCAAAGTATTATTACAGATATATGGTAACAGTCATTTTTAAGGATAGTTGTAAGGTAGAACTAGGTTTCTCTAAGACACTGCATTGCTGAGGAAGTAGCTTTCCAAGTATGCAAGACAAGCGCTTCATTTTAGCTATGGTACAGTTTAGTGAAAGCATTCTAGAGAAAGAGAGGTTAACAGGGCAAAAACCATACCAGTCCCTGCTCTCTTCTGGCTGCTCTCTGCCAAGATTATGTTCTGCCTTGAAGAGAGAAAATCTTTACAAGAGAACAATTGTTATATTTCTTTAACTTTTACAGGGAAACTCAAGGCTTTCCCATTTTTTCAAGCTGTACATGGCCATGGATTGAATTTTGACTCAGAAGCTGTCCTTCTGGTGTACACCCAGGTTTGTGCTAAATGTGCATTCTAGCATTAGGCAGCTCATATTTTGCTAACTAAGGATGCCTCTTGTTCCTTAAACACCCCCTCTAGCTCAGTATGCAGCACAGAAACCTAATATTCATGCAGCTTGCCTAAGACTTTTCTGTGAGAGAAGCTTGCAATAGGAAGTCTCAACAGGGTTTTGTGCCCTTGTCCTCCGAACCTTCCCTTCCACCTGGCAATACGAGGCATACTGGCACATATTTTGGGGCTGCAATTCTTCCCTGTGACTCTGTTCACTTTGCCCATGTTAACATTGTGGTTTACAGCAATGTAACCTCCCTGCAGTTTAGGGCAGAAAAATCTTTTCTGTGCTGTGCCACTGCTGGCCTGCATGGGGCTGACCTGGGTTTAGGTTTGTGGGGTACACTGCTGGGACCACGTGTAAATAATCTGTAATTATGATGAGGTGAGGCACTCCTGTGATTTTGACAATCTGCCTTGCTTGGCACACCTGAGCAACCCTATGGAAAGCAGCAGTGATACAAAACTATTGCTAAGGGTAAGAGCTGCCAAGCTAGTTTTTAGCAGAATTAGCACAACTATGCCTTACAGTGTATTAAAGTGTGGTGATCCAGTACTGTGCTTCTGCTCAGAAAAAAACTCATGGTGATTTCAGTGCCAGAGCCTAGATGGAACTGTACCTTGTGTTTGCCACTGCAAGTTCACACCTGCAACCTGTGAATGAAAGATTTCAGTTCTTTGGACAGGTAAGGAAGGAATCACAACAGGCAATACTGATATTTGTATTTGAAGTAAATTCAATTTTGGAAAGAATCAGGATTTTGAAAGGCTATGTTATAAAAAAAGTCTAAATATCCTTCCTGTTGGAATAGGGTTCAAGAGCTATAATCTCCCAGACTCGTGATGTAAAATAAGTGAGTAAAAGTCATGGCAAATCATAACTAAACTCCTAGGTTCTTCTGTTTTTAAGGACAATTAAAAGGCGCATTCACAATAAGGACACAGGTACTAAGTTCTATTACCTTTGAAAATCACTGAGAAGTCACGCTGTATCTACAGAAGCACTTTGCAGACTCTTTAAATAAGTGAGGCCAGATTCTGCACTCATGCTACCAGGGGCAGTACTGGGAAAAAGCGCAGCCTAAATCTCTGTGTAATATTTTAAACTTTATAGATTAAGCTTTGCTGTGTAGCAGCAACTATAATACCTTCACTTCTTGCTTTCAGGATGCTAATTTGCCAATTCTCTAGGCACATGGGATTAAGATACTGCTGAAAAGTAGAAACAAAACCAAAGGCAGGGCTTTGCTGCAGGTTGTAGGAGAAGGCCTGCAGCTGGGAGAGGCATGTGGTTTGATCCACAGCTTGCTAGCTGGGAGCCTGTAGAAACAGGCATCAGGATTAATCTGTACCAGAACAGCGCACCCATGTAAGTCGCTTTCTCAGAGCATGTTGGCCAGGTCATCCTGTGTCCTAGTATACTTACACTTCTGTAAGACACACATGTAAGCGGAGAAACCTTTTCATTTCTGTGTTTGGCAAAAGTGTTAATACAATGAATATACCTTTCATAAAAACAAAAGCCAAAGTCACCCTTTACCGAGAGTGGCATTTAAAAATTATACCTGGCTGTTGGGAGATAGCTACTTGACTCATGCTTCTATCAGCAGTCACAACAAGCCTAAAATGTGGCCACTTTCCATGCTGGGGTGCTGGATGTCATTTGTCCTCTGCAAGGCAGAGCTCTTTGGTGTGAACCCCTGTATGTCACAACTCACCCCAGCTACGTGTTGCAAGCTTACAGTGTGGCGATACATACTGTTGCTACAGGGTGACGAAGGTAACATCTCCCCACATCTTCCCTGGGGATTCAGAGATTCTGCTGCAGAAGTTCAAACATCTCCAGTGGATGTCACTTCTAGTCTAGAAAGAAAATCCCTGGTAGTTCTAGGAGTTGCTTTAAAAATAAGCAGCTGAAGAAAACATTAGATATTGTCTCTGAATTTTTCACCAAAAAAGCACCATTAGAAGTAGAAAATAGAATGTATTTTCTTAGTTTATGATTGTCCCTAAGCCTCAAGAACCCATTTCACACTGCTGTCAGGAAAAAAAAAAAAAAAAAAAAAAAAATTGTATCTGATTCAAATTAGTGAAATTTTGATTGCTGTCTGAGACAAAACCTATGTTTATGACTTGTTTTTCGTACTTGATGTCTACTGTATTGCTGGAAATAAATACTGGATGTAAAGGGATAAATTTCTCAGCTAGTATATATCAGCACAGCTCCATAGATTTGAATAGGGCTATGCTGGTTTAAGCCCACGGGGGACTGGCCTCACAAAAAGCTTTGTAAGCTTTTTAAAGTTAAAGGAACAGGCGCTTGTTCTGTGTTTAGGCTCTGAAAGAAGGGGAAAATTATGAGCACAGAGTAATGTAAACTACAGCTTTAAATGATAAACTACATAGTATTTGGAGGGCTTAAAGGCTAAATGTAAAAATGTGCTACATTTATTGAGAAAGTCAGAAAATTACAGCCTCTTTACATACTTATATATATATTCCACAGTTATTCAGTAGGTGGCAGTTAAAAGCCTAGATGAGCTTTGCAGTCGCCATTTAGGCAGTAGCACCAGCAGAGGCTGGAGTCAGTCCGTCCGTAAAAGCAGAGAGAAAGAGGAGGCTGTGATCAAGCCAACAGAAGCATTAGCCACTGCCGGGGCGCTGGGAAGAAAGCGGGAGAGGAACAGAACCACCAGAGCACGGAGCCTCTGAGCACACTGCGGGCAGCATCCGGCACAGAGCGCAAGGAGAGGCAGCAGGGAGCGGGGCTGCAGCCCCCTTGGTTAAGTCAGGGTATCCTTTCTGGTGAGGAAAGCCGGTGCAGAGTGGGTGAGCAGCTGGTGTGATGAGAGGCAGAAACTGAAGAGCGTTTGGAGCTTTCTGTTCCTTCAGAGGTAATTCTTTTTTATCTTGTTCTTCTACATCACCTCCTACAATAAACAGTTTTGCATTGAGATTAGAGCTCTTTATTTCCTTTGGCCAAAATCCACAGTCCTGACTCGGGCAAAATTTCCACTGAAGTCAATAGAGTTTTGTGTGAGTTACGACTGAGAGGTTTGATCTAAGCATGTATCTTATGCAGAGACCATGGCATGCTGTAAGATGGGGCTGACAAGCCAGAAGCTGGCCATATACATACTGGCCAGTCGAACAACATAATTTTTATATGCGCTGGGATGCTAGTGGCTTCGTAACCTTTTTTTTTTTTTTTAAACTGTCCTTCACTAAAGCTTGATGTGCTGAATTTTGCCTTAGTTTATAACACTGCCACTGCAGTGGTTTAAGGAGAAATTCTTTTTAATTATTATTATTATTAAATTAAAGCTACATTTTAAGTTATGTGATAAAAGAATAAAAAAAGTGTTGAGTTTGTATGAAATAACACCAGGTGTTGCTCTTTTTGAAATAGATCCAACTTTGCAGCATGCCACGACAGGAGGGCAATATTTCATCTTTTCAATAAATTGTGCCTTTCTCAATTGAATGAAACAAAATAAATCATGAAAGGCCATTCTCAAGAGTCTCTGAGTGACTGAATTCAGGTCTGATAATACTTCTCTTGCTATTTTCCCCATGAAATGTGGAATGCTCTGTATGCTGCAGCACTCAGTCACAGCTGGATGAGCCCAGAATGGAGCAACCCGATTTGATGTATTTTATATTTCAAGCATTTTCTGAACATCTTATTTTCTTGAGTTCCTAGTCATACATGAATACTTATATGCCTGTTTATAAATGCACCCTTCTATAGGAATGTAATGTGTGCATCTCTGTACCTATTCATGTAAACAAAGCCGTTGCAACTAATTGCTGTTACAGCTTTGCTAGGATTTTCAGTTTACTGTATCGAGAATGTTTGCAGGTCTCACAATTTTTAATTCTGGGTCAGAGGCATATTTTGTTTTCCCCTGTGTGTGTGTCCATCTGCCCCCCCCTGCTGCTTTTACTTTTCTGAGTGATGGAATTCACTTGTGCTCAGCAGCTGTCAGACCCTGTCCCCCCAGGGTTCAGCTGTGTTTACTACACGTAGTAATGGCCAATCTTCCTAGAATGGCATCTATGCCATCATTCAGGGGCTATGATGGCTATAATGTGGTATCCCTTCAAGTTTCATGCTTTCTTACACTGCACACCACATTTCTGAGTCTCTTGCATGAAGAACTGTCTCCAAACCTGAACAGGTTCAAATGTGCAGATCCCAATCAATGGTCCCAGGAAACTAGGGGAATGATTGTAATGTACAGCTATTTGTCTTCATCCCTGGGAAAAGAGAAGAATGAATGGGTATAAATGAGCTGTGAATACACTTAGGCTGGAAGGTTTAAAACTATTATTGCAGCAAGGTTCTGATGTTACCTTCTTGTTGGAATAATAGAAAGTAAAGGCTCTAAATGCTTTTCAGTTGGAACTTGATGGAAAGGTTTGTGTGAAATGGTTGCCTGCAAGGTTGAAGAGTTAAATTTTGTAATCCAGAGGTCTCTTTCAGTACTAAACACCATTCTTACTTTTCACTGGAAGTTGTCTGCATTTAAAAGTCTCTTTGTAAATGAGTCAAGGTGTTTGGAAGCATGGTTTTCCACACATCTCACAGCAGAGCAAATGAATGCATATTCCTCTCCTTGGCTGTGCTGCATTGCTGTTTATACCAGCAGGCACATAAGCCCTAATGTGTCTGCTGGTGTAAGCAGAAATATTATTCTGAGATGGTCATCAGGCTGAATAATATCACCTTCTCACAGTGCAGAACACAGCTCTGTAGAAGATGATTTTTGTTCAGAGGCATGGCTCTTTCTGGCCAATGGGTCAAGATAATTTTACATTGGCACTACAGTCTCTGTAGTACCAACAAAAATACTGGATAATATATAAACTGATAGTGCTGTTCCTGAAATTGTTACTATTAATGATTTTCATTTCCATTGAGAATCACCTGGTAACTTTCTTTTTGTGCTAACCAACATACCTGCCCATGTAAAGATCCCACCATCATGTGTGAAAAAGCAGACTCACACTTTCATTGTCACAGGGTCTGCGCTTTTGCCTTAAAACTTATCTCATCTTAAAAGCCTGCAGTAAGCAGTATGATGATTCAAAGATGCTGCTACAGAATGACCACTGTCAATTTTGTATTCCTTTTCTTGTGCTTCTTTCTCCCTATAACCTGATTCTTTTTTTTTTTCTTTTCTTTTTTCTTTTTGCCTTTTTATGGTTTTGGTTTACATACTGCATTTTGCTTTCAATTCACAGTGTACCTCAGTGACTGATCTGTAATATATAATTTGAATTTTACACGTCCCACACTGTGAGATTGTCAGGCCATTTGTACACTTAAACTGGAACAGTACTCTTTGTGGAAGATTTGGTTTGGCATGTAGGGCTGATTCCAAATGTTTATTACTTTGCCCTTAATACTTTGTATTACTAGGCTTAATTGAGCAATTATCAATATTACATAGAGAAAAATGGCAATTCTGTGTAACCTGAATACATAATATTGCCAATATTGCTTTCCCTTTTAAATTTCCATGAGTATACCAGGAAAAAAAAATCTTGGATTTGGTATTTTTCTGTATTTTTTACTTTACACACACATAGATTTCTAAACATCAGTGAAGAGATACTTTCACTGCCTTTTTGTTGTTGCATTAAAATTACAATGTATGTTAGATTATCTTATCAAAGCGCTGGAAAGTCAGTGGAAAAGACCCACTGAGTGACAATGCAACTCTATATATGAACTGAAACAGAACATACTTTATTTTCACATTATAAGAAAACAAATATTAATTTGTTTTCAATCACGAATACTGATTTCTCTATAATTCTTGAATATCAAAGGAAGATGAGAAAAAATGTCAAAATTTGGCTCACACAGGGGTCAGGAATACCTCCACATAAGCAAAAAACATTTGAGTGGAATGTTAGACTTCTTTATCTGAGATGAAAATCTGTCTTTAATTTCTTTCACTGAGCAGGGCTGCAGTATGGTATGGAGGCAAAAGATTTCATAAGAATAAGTTGGAAACCTTGAATTTAAATAACTCTCCTATATCAGATTTGCAAAAATATTCTCAAATTAACATTAAGGAATTAAGGACTATGGTGAAAAGGCAAAAGGGACATTGGTCTTTATGCTGTTTCCTCTGCTTAATGAAATCAGTCTTTCACGGATGAATGGTCCTTCTGTGCAAATACACACATTTATGGGATTTTTATAATGAATCTCGCATACATCAACATCCACAGTTCCTAGAGTCAAATGATTATTTAGGAATTTTTCTGTCTTGTATTTTTTGTTGTGTTTGGTTTTGGTTCGGTTTGGTTTGGTTTTGTGTTTAAGTTTGTTGGTTTTGCTTCGGTTTTGCTTTTTTTTCTACTTTGTGTATGATTCTAACTTTTTGCATTCAGGAAAACTGAAAAGCCACATCTCTTTCTATGAGATGCAGAATATAAAGTCACCAGTTTTGGACATCTGAAGAGCAGAAGTTCACTACAGCATGTAAAGTCATAGATACTGGCCAAAAAGAGTATTCTGCTATTGAAAAACAGAGGGTCTGAAGGGTCAAACTGAGTCTCTGATTGTGCATTTATGTGAATGACAAATTCCAGTTAATAATCCTACTGCTTAACTCATTGGTAAAATGTCATGCATGTTGAAAGGTGAACATATGACATTGTAAGTTGAAAATTTCCATCTTTGCTCAGGTAAATGAAACATTAAGTTAACATTGCTTTTCTCTTCATCTATAATTGAGAGAAACTCTGTAATTTTCAGCCATAGTGTATTAATGCCATCTAGTTTTGCATTGTCTAAAATAAATCTGGAACTCCAAAAGCCTCAGTTCATTCAGATCTTTTTTTTTGACCACACTTGGTGACTTCTATACAGAACTTGAAATTACGTTATCAAGTTGCTTTCAGTGTCCAGCAGTTCAATGCTGTTAGCCCAACATGACTTTTTCTATTGAAAAATTCCTATGTTGTTTTTACCTGAAGCACCTATATTGACCTGCCAGAAATATGCTGAATTTCTTAACCTTTCCTCCACTGCAAACAGCAGTTCAGATATATATGTTGGATGAGTGCTATATATGCAGACTCTGGGAATAATGTTCAATTAGATCACAATTAAGCACAGATTAAAAAAAAAAATAGAATAATGTACACAATTTAAGCACTTAAAGGCTTGGCTGAACTGGGACCCGAAGACCACATGCACAGTGCCTGTCTTCCTTTTCATACTAACTTTACATGACATTAAGTCTTTCATTCAGTAAACCAGTATGTTAGTGCTTGGCCATTCAGCCCTGGTAATCTTGAAGTAGATTTAATCTTCACTGATCATGCAATATTGCCATTATTTTGAAATAACATGCTGTACCATCCTCCAGTGTTAACTGAAATAATTATTAACAATGGGCAAGATTCAGGGGCCAACTGCATAAAATTTGGTCCTGGAGGGAGTCCTGTAATGAGCTTTTAGGCTAATGCAAAAATCCAAACTATTATGATAAAACAACAGCAAAACTGGTGCTGCAGTCAGAGAAGTTTCTGGAAGGAACTAATGTATGTAATTACCAGGATTTCATCATCATCAGTATAGTCACCTTTCCTTCGAAGAAATGAGATGTTTTTCAGAGAGTTATCATTAGATGGAACAGCTGTAAGCGACGACTTTTTCTTCACAATAAAACAAGATACTTTGTTCAAACTGCACTGGAGATAATGAAAAAAACCAGAGAAATCTTGGTCAAACGGCTTAATGATCTCTGGCACTGGCATAAATACCTTGAGCAAAATACAGTCAATTGCTGTCTTCAAATTCCATTTCACACTACTATGTGTAAGACTATTTTGCATTTCAAGATGTCCTGGGTTTTTGTGTAGGAAGGTGTGATCCAAAAATACCTGACGCACCTCTCTATATTTTTGGTTTGTAAAGGAATCAAAAAGGCTATACCAATTATGAATAAATAATATTCAACCTAACATTTGTTGTCCAACAATCTGGCTAATATTTGCTAACAAAAGTATGACAGACTTACATTCAAGTGCAAGGAAGTCACTAATATATAGATAAACATTTTGAAAACAAACTATGACATCTCAATAAATTGTCAAGCTGAAATTTTGATATGGCAAGGCAAATTCAGGAAGCAGTTTTAGTCTAAATGCATCAAACAATTTTGATTACCCTTGTTATTACCATCAGCCCATGCATAACTACTCAGATGACTTGGCCTGTCATTCTCCTGTGTATCACACAAAGCAAAAAGAGAAAGTATTTTGAATGGATAATTATGTCTGACCAAGTCTTTGCTCAAATATCAATGAAACAGGCATTACCAGTGTGATAATATTCTTCTCTCTTAACAAACATGGCAAGAACAGCATTTGCATAAAAGCCAGAGCTGACATAAATCAAAAGTGCTGTAGCATGTATACAGTCATGATTTGCACTTTCTGATCATCATGAAGCAGACTTTCAAAGAGCATTTTGTTCAGCATGAAGTAAGAAAAAAATGTGCTTTGCACATGGACTAGAACGTTATGTTGCAATAAAAAGCTGGTTTAACTGTTATAATTATGTCTTCAAGTATGTCCAATTTTCCATTTATTTGAAAAGACCAAAGCAAAGCAGGCAAAGAAAAAGAAAGAAAAGGAATGAAAAAATGAGTCTTGTAGTAAAAGATGAAGACACTAGAAGTAGAAAAATTCTCATTCTTTAAGTCCATGTTCATTGGTAGATACAGTGAAAATGCTCCTTGAGAAATGGCTGCTTATATACAGAATGAGCAAGTAAAAACTCCTTGCAGAACTCTCATTCCCTCTTGTATGTAAATAATGTGTACCTTTTCACCTTTCACATAGTGAAATGGCCATTAAGCTTTCACCCATGCTGAAATCCACCTTATTGCTACATTTGGTATTATTCTTCACCTTGTATCTTGTATATTTGCTTAGTGGTGTCATCACTGGATGGCCATATGGACTATTAATTTAAATTGATGCAAGCTTTTGAACTAAATGCACTGCTTATACTTTATTGGATTTCCATAATAATAGCAATAGCAATATAAACAGAGACATCTCCAAAAAACCCGAACCAAAACAAGAAAAAAACAGTGAGTGACATGAGATGATTTTACTTGAGGAATAAGACCTTTCAGGAAATTAACATACACCATGTGACAATTGCTGTATTATCAGACTGACACCTCAGAAGGACATCATAAAACTTCAAGAACTGAATCAGCTAAGATGCAATCAAACCCTCTGACTCCAGACAGCAAAGGTAGTATCAGACAGTTTTATAGAACAAAGGCGCAATGTAAGCCCTATACAACATAAACCCGTTAATTCCAGTCTTTCCCACTACGGCCGTACACTTTTCCTCTCCGCAACAACCTACTATGTATTGAAAGACTGTTATCACGCCATCTGATGTTCCCTGAGAAGCTTTTTGGATGCTTAATATTTAATCTTAACCCTAATGGCATTAAGTGCCACATTTGAATTTGTCTTAATTTTTGGGCAAACATATATGCCAGTTTTCTTGGAGATTTCTGAGTATGCTGAAAGTATGATATAGCAGACGTACACTCAGCTAGCATTTAAACTTTCGTTTCTCTACTCTTTTTTTTCAATGCTTTTCATGGTAAAAATTTTCATAGCGCATTTTTTTCTCATCATCCCATATTTCCTAGGCTATGTATTATATGACTGTGCAATACTTAAGCTTCTGAAGTGAAACAGTCGTGGTTTTCTCTCTTACCTTTTGCTCACAGAAATTATTAAACTATAATTCCTTTGTGTGATAATTTAGCACAGAAACCCACAACTCTGAGATCTATGACTATTCTGGTGTATTCTCAGTGGAACATTGTCCTGCTATATTTCTCTGTTCTCATTTCTTGCTAGCTACTTCAGTTTTGTTTGTTTTGTCAACAGCGTGAGCCGTTCACCCATTTTCCTTGCTCCTCAGATGGTTTTTCCTCTTACACAAACACATACACCAGTGTTTTCTGAGACTACTTTTTTTTCCGTTTCTTAAATTCTGCTGTCAGAGGTAAACAATTTTGTTCCATTGCCTCAGGATGAACACTCTTATTTGTCAATCTTTCCTATATTTAAACAGGTCTCTGAGAGTGACAGCGACTGCAGGGTAGGAGAGATAGAAGTGAAGCTTCCTTATGCCTGAAGCCAGGCTGGGGAGGCAGAGCTGTGACAGTTCTTCATGTTTCCTCGGGAACAGAATCCCCAGTTGCACTGGTTGTTCTGCCTACAGTGTGCCAGATGAGGAAGTACAACTCCTTCATCTCACACATTATGTAAAGACAGGTGTTTTCAGCTTACTCAGACATTAGAATTAGGACAGAATAGATACCCTGTACAAGAAGGATAACAAAATCAGTGTGTGCTTGAACAGCAAACTTAAGACATCAGTGCAGCATGGCTAGCCACAGCTTTAGTCTAACAGGCAGAGGCAGCAACAGCATCAAAAGGCAGAAGCACAAAATTCGTGTGGGCTGGCAACTAAAAGCTGGCAAGGTGATCATGGGGGCTCCACTCAGATCCATATGTCTACAGCATCACTGCTATTCTCTCTATGCCAGACAAGTAAAGGGTGACATAAAACCCTGCCCCACAATTCAATCACTCCTCTGCTGTGGTGAAGAAATAGCTTGAAGGCTTTCCTTATTCATTAAGAAATCCCTTTGGGTTGTTCTGGATCAGCTGCTGCCGCAACATTGCAACAGGCAAATTCAATCACCTGGCACCATTGGGGCACTCAAACAAAGCTTTCTACTAAATCATCCCATTTTCCTAAGAACAAATAAAGGTTCAGCAAATTTTGCAGTTTGTTCCACGTGTACTTTTTATACATCTAGCTTTGGTCTAAAAAGTAACAATATCCTAGACTCTCTTAAACTTGTAGGGTTCAATTTTTAAGTTTTTATTTGCATAAATCTCACTAAATATGACAAGAGACTTGTACCTGCTGTGCACCTAACAAGCTGCTACTGTTAGGAGGATAAATTCATCTTCACATTTCTTTCAGTCAATTCTAAAACACCTGCAGCTTGCAATCATGTGAACTTTACCATTTTTGTTATTTCATGATGATGACAATATTTGTGACCCTACTGTTTACAGCTAGGCTTTGTCAAGAGGAACAACCTTCAGAATCACAAATCTTGTGACCTTTGGCATATGCATTTGCCAGCCTTGAAAATGTAAGCCACTTGAAAATGTTATGAAGACGTCTGCACAACTTTTCTGATGTAGCATGTCTCCAGTCAGATTTCATCTGTGAAATAAAGATTAGAACAAAAAGTCAGACTGTACATGAACAATCTCAGTTTACCAAAATGTACTCTGACTTGAAATGCAAGTAGAAAAACACATTGAAGTGGGAAACATGCTCCTAAAGAGTCAGAAACAAAGCATACTTGGTGCTGCAGCTGAATAAGTTGCAAATACATCTTAGATGTCACTCAGGAGTGTTCAGTGTAGTGAAGATAGATTCCCAAACTACTGAATAGGTGTCATGTTTAGCATAATTGCCTATCATACACGTGTATACTCGTGTGCGTCAACAATGTTTGAGGAGGCTTTTTTGAGGGACACAAGAAAAAATCAGTTTCTACTATTTTGGGGGCCTTGCCCTGGCTGAAGTACTGTTGCCCAGCTGCAGCTTTTATTTCTGTGGATATTAGTCCAGTAGGAAGAAAACTGAAACTTGTAATGTTCATTTAAAATAAACCATGAAATATTGAAGATGATTTTTTGTTACCAGTCCAGTAACAAAATTATTTGGATTACTTATTTTTTTGCAATTTTTATGTATTTGCAGTTATGGATTGCAAACCCTTAATTTATTACTAGAATAAATCATTCTGTACTCTATGTCTTCCTAAATGATTACAACTAATATGCTATCACTTACATCACATTAATGTCTTGTATTGGGAAAGATACCATGATGTGCACTCTCCACATGTACCTGTATTAATGTCTGTCTTGTTTTTTTTTATCATTTTCTTTCCTAGATTTTCCCCTCTATCTGAGCAACATACACACTGAGAAACATGCCTGAGCAAAGCAATGATTACAGGGTTGTTGTGTTTGGAGCTGGAGGAGTGGGCAAAAGTTCTTTGGTCTTGAGGTTTGTGAAGGGCACTTTCAGAGAGAGCTACATCCCTACTATTGAAGACACCTACCGTCAGGTGATCAGCTGTGATAAGAGCATATGCACTTTACAGATAACTGACACTACAGGGAGCCATCAATTTCCAGCCATGCAACGTCTTTCTATTTCTAAAGGACATGCTTTCATTTTGGTTTACTCTATCACAAGCCGACAGTCCTTGGAGGAGCTCAAACCAATCCATGAACAAATATGTCAGATTAAAGGTGACATAGAAAACATCCCAATAATGCTGGTGGGGAACAAAAATGATGAGAGCCAAAATCGAGAGGTGGACAGCAGCGAAGGAGAAGCCATGGCTAAGAAATGGAAATGTGCCTTCATGGAGACCTCTGCCAAGCTGAACCACAATGTGAAAGAGTTATTCCAAGAATTGCTAAACCTTGAGAAACGCAGGACTGTGAGTTTACAGATTGATGGCAAAAAAAGCAAGCAGCAGAAAAGGAAAGAGAAGCTGAAAGGCAAATGTGTGGTGATGTGAAATTGCACTGTCAGAAGTTAATCATACAATCTCACCTGTCTGACAACACCCATATAAAACCTGCAGAAAGCAAACAACCATAGAATCATAGAATCATAGAATAGTTAGGGCTGGAAAGGACCTTAAGATCATCAAGTTCCAACCCGCTGCCGTGGGCAGGAACACCTCCCACTAAACCATGTCACCCAAGGCTCTGTCCAGCCTGGCCTTGAACACCACCAGGGATGGAGCATTCACGACTTCCCTGGGCAACCATGAAAGACCCTATTAATTAGTATCTGTTTTAAAATAAATATTTTGAATCTCAAAAAAATTATTTACCTTAGTTACTATGAAAAAACCCCAACAATTAAAATCATGTACTCCAGCTTCTAGTCAAAAAAATAAGGAAGCAAGAGAAAGATGGGCCAGGATATCTAATTTTGTGATTTACATAAGAAAATAAATTTCATCCTTAGCATAATGCAAAAGTTTTGGAAAGTCAGCTTCATATTATTTTCATTTCTATAACTGGAAGAGACGGCAATGCATAATGTTGGAAGAAAAACAAAGAAATGGCCATGAAGAAACCTAGAACTATAAAATGCATGCTGAATGGTGTTATGACATACTTTCAAGAATGTTACGGACAATTCTGTGGAATTTTCATTACTGACTAGTGGGGCACTGTGCATAAGGCAGTATGGGATCTGCCAAATAAACTATTTCGCACTGAAAGGAACTGTGAGGGTAGCAGTTGAAAAGTCTGGATATTCTCTCTACCCTTGAGCATGAGATTTCTTTCCTGTATGTTTCAGTGTTTGAACTGAAGGATGACGAAAATCCAGCCCCTGTGGGAGAGATGCAAATTGTCTTTTCTGGACCCATTGCTTGGAGAATCACTTTGGCTTCTGGCCTCAATATATTTCAAAAGAGCAGATGTTTTCTGGGGAGAATGTCAGATTGTATGGAAATGGTGTACATAAACAATCGGAAGGCTTCCCCAGGGAGGACTGGCTGGGAAGTCCCCTGCAAAAGCCTCTATGGAAGAGGCTCCATTCAAATGCTGCTGATGGTTACTAGTGAATGAAAGGAAGTCTATTGAACTGGTAGTACCCTTGGAGAAGTGTCAATGTAGTAAACAAAATTTTTATTTAAATTACCAAATAGCTGAGTGAAATGTCTTTACATTACTATATTTCAATTAGAATGCTTTTTTCATTCATGGACTACTAGATCTATTGCCTTTATATTGTCTGAAGGGGTATATATTAACAATTTAAACTCATGAATTGAGCTACTGTGACTATAGAATCAAATCATATATCTGGAATTAGGGCCCACAAAGGACCCTAGGAGAAGATTCCTGGGATAAGTAGTACAGAATTTGGCATATTAAGAGTTGCAGTCAGTGCTGTTTTACAATGCAATACAAAGTTCAGAATAGAAAAAGCTGGTTCAAGCCACATTTTCAGGGGAAACTTCTCTTTTCAAAACCTTTGGAAGGGGAATAATAGTACAAAATGTGAGCTTTTCTGGATCTCTCTCCAAAGCTTTTTTAAAACTAAGTTAAATGAATAAAACATACATTCTACTGATAACAAAGACCATCTAACATAAGAGAAGCACATACAGATTTAAAAGACACATCAAAATTGTATACGCTACAATTTGCACCTTAGGAACTTCTCTGAAATAATAAAATAAATCACCATATTTTAGTGAATGTTTATGTTGAAATCATGCTATGGGAAGATTCAGTCAAATACTAGTATTTTATTAGTATGCATGCTGTTGCATTATAAATATCTTCTAGGAGCAGTTCAAATGCAGTATTTGCATTAAAAATTGTTACCTTGTTCCTCTTAGAGTTATTGCTTGCTTACGTTCAACATTTCAATCAAACATGCAGTCATTTCGCAGGTAGAGTATACATTTCTTTGAGCAAGAATTACTATTAGCATTGCCTAGAAAAGAGCACAACTTTATCATTCACTCAGAAGAAATTCTAGCACCATTAAAATCAAGTGTAACACTCCTGCTGATGTCAAAGAAGACAGAATTTTGTGTGCTTATTTCACTGCATCAGAAAATTAGAGAAAGCATGAAAAAAACCCCTAAGGCTTTTCCTTAACAATAAATTCCTGGCTCTTACATGATGCTTTTTCTCCATAAAAATCAAAACACTTCACAAAAAAGACAGCATCATTATCTTAACTCCTCAGATGATGAAACTGAGGCATGAAGAGAATAAGCAACTACACACAGGTTGCCCAGCAGGCTAGCTGTATACGCAGGAACAAAAGCAGATTTCCTCAGTCCCAGGCCAGTGCTCACTCTGCATTTGATCTGACTGCCACTTCACATTCTTAGCTAACTTCCAAAACATGTAAGGAAAACTGTTATGGCTTATATAGCTAAGTGCATCTTTTTCTTGTCAGTCTGTCAAAAGTTCAAACAATATTTACAGATCAGGGATGCAAAACATTTAAAACCACTACATTTGGTAAGCTTTTATAAATATTTAAACATCTATTCTTTTTGTAAGCAGATGGCTGACAATGCTTATCTTCACTGCAATGGATTCCACTAATGAAACTGGAAAATCAAAAGAATGATCACACTTAAGGAGTAATGGGTCATATATTTGGGTCAGCATTACAGAGGTCTCCTGCTGATGCTAATATGCCGGTGCCAAAGGTCATCATGCATGACACATGCTGAAGCAGACAGCAGGGAATAATGACATAAACTGAAAGAAAAAATAAAAGGCCATATAAAGACAAGGATCCTTTTAGCATTATTGGTCATTTTAACTGAAGGAATTTTTTACGTAGCAAAGAATCTTGCAGAAGTAGAATATAGGGGATATAATTACTCATAAGCTATAACTGCAAGATATTTCAGGCTGAAAATTTGCCCTCGACTTTTTTTGAATGTGCCTCAATAGCAAGTGAGTAGTAAGTTTATGGCAAAGGTGGAAATCAAACAAGTAGCTGCCAATGCCAGGCTTGAGGACCATTTCCTTTAATTCCCAGTTGATTCCTCACCTGCTACAAAATAAGCCATGAATTATTTCATGGACTTGCATGTATCAAAGCAAGGCCAATACAGAAGCAATATTACTTGTGGACCACAGATTCGAAAGAGAACATATTTTATACCCTTGCTTTGTTGTCCTAGTTTATACAACTTGATTTTACATATCTTACATACTTGTGAGCTGGTTTAAAGCATATGTTTTGCTATTACTTATACAGTTATTTTTTTTAACACAGGAAAAACACATTAAATAAAGAAAATATACAGCTTTATTACATTTTGTGTTTGGGAATGTGATATAACAAACTCTTTAAAATATACAGGAAAAACATTGCATATCTAAGCCATGTAAGATCTACAGTGAATTTTAGCAACCAGAAAACATGCTCTAGACAAAATGACCCTTTACAATGCATGTCTTTTCTATGTATATGTGAAATATTAAGATAGTTACCATAAAAATGTGTTGTTGCGATTTCATTAGCAAACGTTTTATTCAAAACCTCTCGATATGAAGTAATTTGTGCCTACAAGTTTCTGTTTCTGGTGATCTGAACATGCAAAATAAAGTTTTAAATGGAAATACAAGTTTGGAAGAATCCTTGTTGGTGCCTGCATTGTGTTTATTACGTAAGTACATTAAGTATGTAGTTGCTAAAAGTTTCATGCAGTAAAAGTTGCAAAGGCAATTAAATAAACAAATAAATAACTACTTACATGTTAGGTAGTGTCCTAAAGTCTTCATCTGTACAGATCAGATTCCTGAAAAGTCCTGAGAGAACTGGAGCCGTATCATCTTATCTGACATATATCTTTCTTTTACTATACTGTGGCAAACACCTACACTTCCAAAGCAATCTGCCTTCATAAAACACAGATTATCCATGGGTGTATCTTTTGGCCATCGAAAAGCAAAACAGTTCTGCAAGCTAGCCAGTATTTTATCATTTACTATAAGATAACAACAGATGAAACTTGATGCTTATCTATCAAATTCCTGATGTTTTTGCACACTACTAAACTACTGCACGTTACGTTACCACCTGTTGAAAAAAAAGGTCAAATATAATACTTTGACACTTCTTGCAAGTTACAAGATGTGGTAACACATGTTCAGTTAAATATTTCTATATGTAAGAGAGGGATCAACAAACAAGCTTCAACACTCAAGACACATTGAACCAGTGATGAAACACTGAGTACTGAATACAGTTTTCATGTCACTCTGCAATAATTGGACACGGTAGTCCGCAAAACCTTTTTTTTTTTTTAGTAAAAGACACCCTAGAACTCCTAATAAATACTATAATTCATTTTCTTCTTCTAATAACAGCATCATTTACTATGCTTACTCCTAACCCCAACACAGCCTACTGTGGAAAAGTGAATGTGCCCAGTCAGTGTCCTGGGGTTTGTACAATACACTCAGTAACTGTTTTTTAGATATTTGCCTGTTAGTATTCCACAGAAGCACCACAAAATTTGCCTCCCTCTGAAATTTTTTGTCATTTGTTATTACTCCCATTTCCCATGGGAAATATTTTCATTGTTTTCACATACCCTCATTAAGTTGTGAATATATACTTGTCATATTTAATTCACAGGCATTTTAACTGGCATGTCCCACACACCTTTTTGGTAGATTTTCTAATTAATTCACAAGTTTATTTCATGCAGCAAATGGTGTCTAAAGTCCAGCTCTATCGAAACTGCAAAGAGAGGGAGAGAAGGGCTTGAGCACCTTTGAAAGTACATACCTGGATGTTCCTTATGAAGGGTGCAGACTGCTCTAAACCAGATGGATATGGGGTTTAGAGAAAGTATTAAGCCTCTTCTGTTTCCTATAGTTTACCTTTTTCGAGCACCACTTTACATAATGAGTCAGAATGGACCTATTGAAAATCATAATGGAACTGCAGTGGAAAAGAACATTTGTTGTTCATATGTATTTATTCCTCATTCAGATGCCAAGAAAAGGCACGATGGATCCTACAAGTACATCTCTATCGTGATGTTCTGAAAGCTGTGGCTGACATCATCTGTCACATGAAAGAAATACAAACACAAACTGTATTTGTATTCATTTCAGTAGAAAAAGCAGGAAGAAGTGTTTTTCTATAAGGGCTGTATGGCAAACATTTTTTTTTCATATATAAGAGGAGAAGGATCATTTTACATTAGCTTTCAGAGAAAAAGGGAGAGCACGGAGGTGCCAGTCACTTAACGTATACCTGATTTACAGCAACTTTTGCTCAGTGTTATTGTAAAGATACTTTTCATCTGTTACTTCTCTTCAACATCTGGTTCAGCTCCTGCTGCTGGTCAGCTTGATCCTTAAAAACAGACTGTTGACCTATTTATTGATTTATTCAAGTTAAGCACTCACAAAATTCACAAAATAAGGCTGCGTGGAGACCTCATAGCAGCCTTCCAATATCTGAAGGGGGCCTATGGGGATGCTGGGGAGGGACTCTTCA
>JAOEHY010039372.1:0-15641 GCA_025447955.1 Psilopsiagon aurifrons
CCCGGCGATTGGAATTGTTCTGGTTCCTGTGGGTTTTAAACAGCTTTCTCTGGGCTTTAGACCATCTCCTGATACCCAAGGGCACGAGAGGGTCCTGCCAGCGCACACACAGGCAGAGCTGCTGCTGGCAGAGGGGTTCAGAGGAGGGATTCACCCGTGCTGGGAAGAGGGGATGCTCAATCATGGGAAGGGTTCAGGCTCCTCACACGCTGTGCTCTCCTGTTCAAGGTTTGCCGGCAGAGAGACACCAGAAGGTCCCTCCATCTGACCGGGATCAGCCAAGAGCCGGACACAGCGTGAGTGCAGTGAGTGCTTCCAGTGCAGTGCATCCAGTGCAGTGAGTGCATCCAGTGCAGTGAGTGCATCCAGTGCAGCGCTTCCAGCGCAGTGAGTGCATTCAGTGCAGTGAGTGCGTGCAGTGAGTGCATCCAGTGTAGTGCTTCCAGTGCAATGCTTCCAGTGCAGTGAGTGCATCCAGAGTGGTACAGTAAGTGCTCCCAATGATGCAGTGAGTGCTCCCAGAGGGATGCAGTGTGTGCTTCCAGTGATGCAGTGCATGCTCCCAGAGTGATGCAATGAATGCTCCCAGAGGGATGCAGTGCGGGCTTCCAGAGGGATGCAGTGAGTGCTCCCAGAGGGATGCAGTGAGTGCTTCCAGAGGGATGCTGTGAGTGCTTCCAGTGATGCAGCGAGTGCTTTGCCCTGTGGGTGATGCTCCATCACTTCCCACCCTCTTCTTGCAGGGCCGGCTGCTGCAGAGGGGCTGAAGAGTCAGCGCTGGGGGTGACGGCGCTGGAAGGACCCTCCAGTGCATGGGGAGCAGAGGGATTCTCCCTTGGGAGAGCTCATGGTCACAGAAGGAACCAGGGAGCCGGCTCCTCTGTGCTGTTGGTGCTGGAGAACTGGAGCCAGCTGGGAAAAGGCTCCCGAGCTGCTCCAAGAGGCAGCGCAGCCTTGGGGACGTACCTGTGCTCGCTGTGTGGATGGGGTCCGGGGTGTTTCCTGGCTGGAAGCAGGACGTCGTGGATCTGCTGTTTGGAAGGACGAAGAATTCCCATCGTCCTGGGCTCAGGAAGCCCATCAGGAAGGGGAAAAGAGCCTCCTGCAGGAGAGCAAGAGGAGCTCCGAGCAATGAGAACTGAGCCAAACCTGTGGATTATGCTCCTATCACATCCCCTCCTGTTTCCGTCTCTCCATTGGGAACAGATATCCACGTTTCTGCGCTGCTCAGGAATGGGTGGATGAAGTGGAGGAGCAGCATCGGGCTCAGGCAGCATTGGAGGAGGGTGTTTTCCTTCCCAAAGCCTGGATCTGGGTACAAGGAGCACAGGACAAGGGCTCCTACAGGGAGGTCGAGGGGGGTTTCACTGGAGCTGCCCCGTTGGTGACATGGATCCCAGTTCCCATTAAATCAATGTCGGGGTTTGGGAAATGGCATTTTTCCTTTGAGGTTGCTGCCGGAGAAGCCTCGGAGCACTCGGATGCACTGCCCCGTGAGGACACAAAGGCGCACACAGCCCTGTGCACACAGAGCCATTCCCACACCTCTGTGCACACACATACACCCTATACACACACCTGTACCTGTACCTGTACATGCCTGTGCATACACCTGCACACGCCTGCGCATGCACACCCCTCTGCACATTCCTATGGATACAGCTCTGCACACCTATACATGCCCCATGTGTGGGCATCCATACACCTGTACATGCACATACCTGTGCCTGCATCTGTATAGCACATACCTGTACACACACCTGTACATTTGCCTATATATGCACCTGTACAGCACAAACCTGTGCATACATCTGTACATACACCTGTACATACGTGGGCACACACCTGTAAAACACATATGTGTACATTTGTACACATACCTATGCTTGCACCAGTACTGTACATACCTTTGCATACACCTGTAAATGCACATAGCTGTACATACATCTGTACATACATAGACCTGTATAAATACCTGTACATACATGTGTTCATACAGCTGTACGTGCACATACCTGTACATATATAGACCTGTACACATAGGCCTGTACATATACCTATACATACACCTGTACATACCTGTATGTACACCTGTACATGCACATACCTGTACATACATGTGTACATACATACACCAGTACACATACCTGTACGTACACATAGCTGTACATACACCTGTGCATACATACACCTGCACACATAGCTGTACATACACCTGTACATGCAAATACCTGTATATACATGTGTACATACATACACCAGTACACATACCTGTACGTACACATAGCTGTACATACACCTGTGCATACATACACCTGCACACATAGCTGTACATACCCCTGTACATGCACATACCTGTACATACATACACCTGTGCACACACCTGTACATACACCTGTGCATGCACATACATGTACATACATGTGTACATACATACACCTGCGCACACACCTGTGCATGCACATACCTGTACATGCATGTGTACATACATACACCTGTGCACACACCTGTACATACACCTGTGCATGCACATACCTGTACATACGTGTGTACATTCATACACCTGCGCACACACCTGTACGCCACACAGGTGCCACCCATGCCCCGCCCCTTCCCCATAAGCCCCGCCCCCGGCTCCGCCCCTTGCTCTCGCGAGAGCCGCGGGGTAACCGGGCTGCGCGGGGCCGCGCCGTGCGCGCTCCCATTCCCGTCTCCATCCGCATTCCCATTCCCACTCCCATTCCCATTCCCGCCGCCATGTCCGGCGCGGACCTGGCTCCGGGTTGGGTGCCCACCCATGTGCAGGTGACGGTGCTGCGTGCTCGGGGGCTGCGGTCCAAGGCGGCGGCGGTGGGGGGCAGCGACGCGTACACGGTGATGGCGCTGGGCAAGGACAAGTTCTCCACGTCGGTGGCGGAGCGGTGCCAGGGGCAGCCGTTGTGGCGGGAGGAGGCCACGTTCGAGCTGCCCCCTCGGACCGCAGCGCTGCGCCTCACGGTGCTGCACCGCGCCCTCGTCGGTATGGACAAGTTCCTGGGGCGCGCCGAGGTTGACCTGGCGGCGCTGAGGAACGACGGCGGCCGCCGGCACACACGGTGCGAACGGGGGATGCCAGGGGGGCTCCGTGGGGATGAGACCCATAGGGATGGGGAAAGGGATGCGGGGCGGCTCCAGGTGCTGTAGGGAATTAGGGATGCGGGGGGGATTCTGAGCCGCGCAGAGGTGATGGAGGGGGACTGCGGCTCCTGTCGGCACTGGGATAGGGATAGGAGGGCCTCTGGGCCCCCCTGGAATCACGGAGAAGGATGGAGAGGGGATCTCTGGGCACCACGGGGGTTGGGGGAAGGGGCGTGGAGGCTCTGGCTCTGTTGACGGACTCCAGTTTCCCATGGAATGTCCCTGTGCCCCATAGGGAACCCTGTGCTCCACAGGGGTGAGGGGCCCCCATAGCTCTGGGCTACCAGCCCCATGGAAGAGGCCAGAGCCCTGGCACATGCACTTGGGGCTGTTTCAGCCCATCCTGCCTCCTGCTTGGTTTGGGTTTTAAGCATCTATGTGTGAGCGCTGATAGAGAACACTGGGAACAGCCGGAGTGACCCAGGAAACTGGGAATGAGTGCAGGCTACAGCCATATGTGTCTCTTAATAAACACTTAGCAGAGCCTACGTGCATGTGGGAGCAGCCAATTCAGCATCCTGGGGGCTGACTTCACTGGTGCCAGCAGGACACCGGAGCTGGGAGACTTTTCCTTTACCAGCTCTGTGTCATACTTGTCCCTTTGAACATAAAAACACTGCCCTGGAATGCCGGGGGTGGTTCCAGGGAGGGTTTAATTGGGAGTCAGCAGCCTTGTAATGTGGCTTGAGGTGGCCCCTGAGTCACCTTCCTCTTCTCACTCACCTGAGAGCAGAGCCAGGTATGAACACCGGGACTGGTGCCCTTGACAAAGCCATCGGTGCTGGTGAAGCCTTCATTAGGACGTGGCTGTCATTAAGGTTGTATCCAGCACTAATGTGTTTACACTGTGCGGCTCAGGGAGGTGTTTCCTTGTGTCTGAGCCAGAGGAAAACTGAGGGGAAGAAAGGAAAACTGAGGGGAAGAAAGGAAAACTGAGGGGAAGAAAGGAAAACAGAGCTTTGCCGCTCCTGATGTTTCCAGTTGTTCATGTTCAGTTTGAAGCCTGTTTCTTTTGCCATTGCTGGGGCAGTGTACAGCCAGAAAGGACTGGGGTTTAGTTCACACTCACACAATAAATGATGAAGAATTCATATTTGATGGTTTTGAGGGGGAGATTTGTCCCTGTAGTCTCCCCTTTGAGCCCCTCCAATGAAGCCGATGTAGCGGCGGTCATGTTCTGGTCACTGCTAACTAAGCTGTTGTTCACATAGTTTGTTTGGGATGTTTGGAACAGGAGCTGCTCTTCCCCCAGGGCACAGAGCCTGCAGCATGGATTGTGGCACCGAAACCAGCAGGATGCTCCTAGAAATCACGGGGTTTAGGACAGAAGTGCTCAGTGCTGGCTTATGTTAAAGGCAAAGCTTATGCTGCCCTCGCTGCAGCGTTGGGGACCTGACAAAGCCCAGTATCTCCTTATAAAGTCCTTTCCCTGGTGCTGGTGTCTTGTAGCTTCAGGTCTGGACATGGATGTAACTGTAGCATGGTGCTTGAGCATTCATTTCCCTCCAGTGTTCTCTGGAGCACGTTTCTGCATTCATCTCCTGCAGTTAACACTCATTAGGTCTGAATGTTCTCTCAAGCAAATAGCCCTTTCCTCTTCTCCTTCACTGCTCCCAGTGCACCTTCAAAGGACTGCAGTGCAAATGTAATGCTCTATTTGCTTCCTTTATTTCCCCTGTGCCAGCTGGGGAGGCGTTTTCCAGGCAAGCTTTCCCTATCAGTTCCATGGAACCAGGAATGCTGCGGCTCCATTTATAGACAAGAATTGATGTGAGGTGCTGATAACTTTCTTTGCCAGCCTTAATGTGGTTTGAAAGGCTTTGAGTGGTAATGGAGGACGTGTGATAGCAGCATGCAAATGGTGTTTCTGCAGTTTAGGATGCCCTGAGTGCTTAATACGCAGTGTACCCGGAGTTGTGTTGCACAAAGGGATAAGGTTGTGTCTGTTAGGAATGTCCTTCCTGGTGTGCTCCAGTCACGAGCAGGAGGCGAGTGGAAGTCTCCAGACAGTCTGCGAGGCTTGGCTTGGCTCTCCTCTCTGTTGATTAGGGGTTTTGGAGCTTGAAGGGCATTAAGATAGCAACTGGAAAGGAGCTGGAATGAAAGGTATGAGGGCGTGGGGCGCTCACTGGTACCAGTGTCAGGCTCTCGGAGGCTGCTGCTTCCCGCACCCACTTCAAAGGACATTTGGGGAAGTCAGATGAAAGGAAGGGCAGAAGAGAGTGCTGAGCTGAAATACAGGAATTCCATGTCCTCTTTAACCCTTCTTTTTAACCCCGATCTGGGTTTTAAAGCAGTTTTTACTGATAACTTTATGCCAAGGCATGTTTTCCTTTAGTCACCGCGTGACTGTGACGTTGTTGGAGGATTAAAGGCTTTTCTTCTCTCACCCTTACGCTGTAGGCTCACTTGATTTTTAAGCCACAAACACCCTCTGTTGTTGTGAATGAGCCATGCCTCCTTGTAAAAGGCATCTCCTTGTTGCTGCAGGTGGTACAAGCTTCGCTCCAAGCCAGGGAAGAAGGAGAAGGAGAGAGGGGAGATCGAAGTGGATATCCAGTTCATGAGGAGCAACATGACAGCCAGCATGTTCGATCTGTCCATGAAAGACAAGCCTCGCTCTCCCTTTGGCAAGCTCAAAGACAAGCTCAAGGGGAAGAGAAGCAGTGGCCTCTCCGACACGGCTTCATCCATCATTCCCAGCACGTCTCACTCCCCTGCTGACAGCGAGGACGAGGCAGTTGAGAAAGAAAAGAAGAAATCCAAGTTCAAAGCGCTCTTTTCCAAGCCTGGCCTGCAGAAGACCTCCCTTTCCCAGTCCATGTCAGTGCTACCAACACAGCAGCCCGTCACCCAGAGGGTTCGGCTTCGACCCGGTGACTTCCAGTCGCGATGGGATGATGAGGAGGCCGAGACCTCTCCTTCGTCAGAAAGTGAGTACCTTCACTTGCAGCACTGATGAAGCACAAAGCCTTTCCCGAGGTTTTATTGCCCTTTCCACACTGTTTAGGGTACTAAAAAGTAAATCCATATGGATTTAGTAATCCATATGGGTTTACTAAACAGTAAATCCATAGAACATCACTTCTGGCCATGGTGGCAGGTTTGGATGCACATGGGATGTTGATGCTCACAGCTAAGCTTGCCTTGGGCTAGCATAGAAACTGTGGGGCTGCACAAGCAATACCTGCACGAATGTCAGAGCAAAGGGGGGGTTCTTGCATCTTGAATTTCTCCCTGTTCCTGTTTTTTCCCCAGAGTCCTTTGGAAATGCCCTGGAAGAGAAGTCCTCTCCCTCTGTATTTAGGTCTCGTAAAACAGCAATTCTGGACAGCAGGCAAGTAGCCCAAGTAACCACGACCCACCCCAAGAAAGAAGGGCTCTCTTTATTCAGTGGCCTTAAATCCAAGAGCGATCCCGTTTCCAAGTCCAGTCTGTGTATCAATGGCAGTCATGTTTATATGGAGGAGAGCAGCGTGAAGGACAACACTCCAGCCTCTTCCCCCTCTCCTCGCAACTTCCGGAGGAAGCAGCTCTTTGGATCAGAAGAGAACCTGTCTTCCAGACCCACTAAAGGACCTGAAGAGATGGGAAGAGCATCTCCTATGGGAAGAACGTCTCCCAGTCCTGCTTTCTCCGGGTCGACGTCCTTGGAGACCTTTAAGTCGATGACTTTGCCATCATACAAACTGCTGAGCAGTGAAGAATACCTGGAAACGAACGTTCCCCTGAGCGTTGAGGTTACGAAAGAGACCAAAAAGCCAGAGCACAAGAAGTCTGCCTTGCTCTCTCTGGTCACCGGGAAGAAGGAAGCAGTGAAGAGTGGGGATGCTGAGATTCCTGACAGGACCCTGCAGGATGAGGAAAACAGCATTCCAGAAGAGGAGAGTGAACAAGAGGCCAAATGCGTCGAACCTGCAGCAGATTCAGGCAGAGGGAGTCCTGGAGGAGGCAATCACCATGCAGAAGACGTCTCTGCAAACAAGCAGCCTCTCAACCCTTTTGAGGAGGAACGGGGACCTGAGAAAGCTGCTGCCCCATCCAAGACCAAAGCTGTGAAGCCCAGGTCAGTCCTTTCTGCTTCAGAGACCACAGAAACGGGTTGTGGGGGCAGCAGCCTTTAGTTGGGCTGCTTCCAGCCCCAGAGCAGTGCCTCTCAGCCTGGCGTCCTGCAGGCAGCAGAAGCGTGTTGCTCTGCAGGGCCCCTGATGGTTTAAAAGTGGCTTTGATAGCAAATAGTAACCCTGGAGTTCCTCCTTGGTATACGAAAGAGATGGATATAAGGATGTTACTCGTCAGTGACGCTGAAATAGTGGTGCTCTGAGTGCAGGCATCTTTGCAGGTACTGTAGGGGTGATGTTTCTTGCCGGATCTCTCGCCAAACCTAACTTCTGTCTGAGCTGTGCCATTTGGAACATACCCAGGCTCTGAAACAGCAGTGCTAACATCCCTGCTTTCCTGGTTTTGGCTGTGGTCTGCCAAAGGGTTAACCTTGGAGCCCTGCTGCTTCTGGCATTGCTGACAGCAGCGTGAAGGATGTTTGTGTGGAGTGGTACACAAGGCTTCTTCGGACATTCTGCTCCTTTATCCTTCATATATATATATATAAATGGTGTGTGTTGGTGGTTTTATATATATATATAGGTGTTCCCTACTAATAAGGCTGTGGTTTGTGCCTGTCTCCTTCTTCACAGTGCTTCTCCTGTTTAAACACCTCTCATATGAAGTGCCTTACTAATAAACCAGCTTGGGGTGCAATGGGTAGTGCTTCAAACCTGTGCAAGCTCCACAGCAAAAGTGCTCTCCCGTAAACTGAGGGCTTTGTAAAGGCATAATTAAGGATGTAAAGTCAATCAGGTTGGCTCTGAGGTCTCTTGCAAGTGTAATTCATCTCCAGGGTGAGGAGGTGATGGAGCCTGGTGCTAAAGGTTGTCTGTTCCAGCCTCGTGTTGCATCTGCAAGTGACATGCGAGTGTTTTGTCCCTTTTTGCAGGGTGCCTTCAGAGGAGGAAACCAAAGCCACGCTTCCTACTCTTGCACCTCCTTCCCTCCCTGCTTCTCTCTCTGTACACCCTATCAGGAGTGCCAATAACCCTTTTGTTTCCAAGAAGGGACAAAAAGGCCAAGTGCCAGGCTCTGAGGACATCACTGGTTCTCCTGCGTCTCTTACTGCTCCTCCTTTTGCTGCAGAGCTTTTGAATGGCAAGAACCCCTTTACTCCCGAGTGGGGCAGAGCACCCCCAGCCCTGGATCCTGAAGCCATTCGTTTCCCTTCATCCCATCATCTTGCATCCTCTGGTCCCAAAGCACCTCCTCCTGAGCAGCTCTCTGGTAGCGGTAATAATCCTTTTGCTTCTGACTGGGGGCAGAGCTCTTGGGGTCAGGGTGCTGAGGGCTCTGATGTGTGGCCTTCCCAGGGTGTCCCTCACCCACCTGCATCTTCTCTTCCCTCTGCTCATCATTTCAATGGCAGTAATCCCTTTGTGTCCCAGCTTGGATGGGAAGCAGATGCACCAAGTTCGGAAGCTGTTGCTTGTCGTCCCCCTCTCTGCCTTCCTTGCGATGAAGGCTGCTCCTCAGCACAGCACCCTGCTGAGCTGAAGCCCTCTGCTCTCAGTGCTTCAGAGAGCTCTTCAGCTGAGGCTTTACCTGGCAGTGTCAGAGCTGGATCAGACCCTCTCAGCACCATTTCTGACAAGCCTGGTGTGGCTCCAGAGGAGCAGTGCATTCCTCCCGGGCTTCAGGCTCCCATCCCGAACAGGGAGACTGCAGAGGTTGGTGCTCAGCAGTCACCTTCCCCCATGAGTGAGCTGAAGGAGAAGCAGGAGGCCTTGGGTGAGAAGAGATGGGAAGAGCCCCAAATGACTCCATTTGATAAGAATGACTCCTTTTCTCAAGCAGGACCAGCCAAACCATCCTCAGGAGCTTGCCCCATGTCCCCTCAGGTAGGGAGGGCTGGCAGTCAGCTGCTTGTCACACCACAGCCAGCACCACGGCTGTCTTTAGGGCTGAAGAAGCGCCCCTTGGTTTCCCATGATGAGCTCAGTGGGGATGTGCCACCTTTGGGTGATGGTGCCAAATCTGTGCTGGGACTCCCACTCCCTAATGATGAAGCCTCAGATGCTCGTGAGTGCCTCCCTCGAAGTGATTCATTAGAGCCTCTCACTCCCCCAGGGACACATAGAGCTGAAAGCAGTAACAGCCATTTAAGTAATGAAGCTGATCATGATTTATTTGCCTCTCTTGCAAATCTCAGGTCTGTTATTCCAGTTCCTGGAGACCGTGGCTTGAAAGTGGCCAGTCTCCCAGTTATCCCAGAGGGAAGCTCCGATGATGAGCTGCTGTGTGACTCTCAGGAGGACCCGGGTCTTGCTGCAGGGGGTAAAAACGTTTCAGAGAGAGGAAAGCAGTGCCTGGATTTAATGTCTCTGCATGAGGAGCCGAAAGAGTGCTCTGACAGCTCTGCTGGTGCTTGTGAGCCGAGCAACGCAGCCATGCTGCCTGCGCGGGTGGATGGGCACAGTGTAGCTGCTTCAGGCTTAGGTGTGACATCTCATTTCAGGGGGGATAACGCTCCTTTTGAGAAACAAGAGCTGAAAATCAGTGCGGGTGCTGCGGAGTGTGACCTCTCTGAGCCTTCTGTTTCCTCTTCCTCCCTGTCCAGTGCTTCCCAGCCTTCCTCTTCCTCTCATTCCCTTCTCTCTGACACCCCAAATCAAAGAGCAGAGTCTCCGAAAAAGCCAACAGCCGAGGGCTCCGCAGCTAAAGCAGGAAACTGTGGCAAGAAGAAGCTTCTTCAGGCCTGGGTTTCCCCCTCTGAGCCATCCCTTAACCAAACCCAACAGGGTGGTGAAACCGGGTCTCCCAAGCACAGGTGAGAGAACATGGGGAGTACCCCAAAGGTGCTGATCTGAGCCTTGCTTTTCCTTCCTGTGAGCACACCTCGGCAGGAATTGGCTGCTCTTTGCAGTGATGTGGCATTAACTTCCTCCAGCCCGTGGATTTGGGTCCTGTGTAGGATCATTTCTGGCACCGCATGAATCCATATGGTTGCTAAGGATGCACAGAGCACTCAAAGGGATCTGTCATTCCTCATGGTGCCACCTTGTAGGGAAACCATTAAGGAAACGTGGTGGCAGCTTCAGAAATAGGGTCACATCATTGAACTGGGGAAATAGACTGGAATGGATCTGTTTTTCGGGAGTGGGAGAATGGAAGCCTGATAAACTGGGATGCTTTGTTACCTGGCCAAACGGGGCTCCTGATCCTCGAATCACAGCAAGTGATGCGTTCCTTCTCATTAGGGAAGTTGGGCTCAAATACTAGTGCCTGGCAGCTCAGAGTAGCTGCCACTGTGTTAGACCAGCCTGGCTTTGCTTTTGTGGCTTACCACTCAGGTGTATTTCCTTGTTACTGCTTCTCTGTCTCTAATGCATCAGATCAACTGCAATAGCAAAGAATGGAGTATACTTCCGAAAAGCCTACAGCTTGGACACTAACGCCATGTCTTCCCAAAGCTGAATCTCTTACCCCTTTGGACATGGAGAAAGGGGTGGAATTTCTTCCCAGTTCTTGCTGTATTTGTTTTTAGCCTGAAGATGTGTGTTCAGTTTACTGCCTCCTTAACAGAAAGCTCTCTTCCCATTGCAGACTCCATCCTGTGAAGCCAATGAACGCCACGGCAAACAAGTCTCAAAGTAAAGCCCTGAATGTCATCAGCACTATGAATGAAAAGCTGCTCGAGAGCAATGTGAAGGTAATGAGGGGAAAGGAGAGCTTTAACCCAAAGCTTAAGCACTACATTGAACAGGGTTTGTGTATTTGAGATAGTCTGCTTTGGTTCTCATATCCTGAGCAGACCAAGAATAGTGGTTATTAGACTGGGGGGGGGGGGGCACAAACTCAGATTTAGAGGAGCTTTTGGCTTAATCTTGGCCTCAACAGAGGCCCCCAGGCTTGAAGCACGTGGATCAGAATGGCTGGAAGCAGAGAAACCCCCTTGGGGACCCTTATTGTCTCTGAGGGATTTTAGGGGGGGAAATGAGAAGTTAGCACCAAAATCCCTGCAGTGCCTCCAGGTGTGAGTGGGAAAGGAGCAAACACCACTTCCATGATTCCAGTTGAGAGGTTGCTGTGTTCAGTGAGTGGAAAAGTTGTCATTAGGAAAGCAGGGTGAGAAGCAGAAGGGTTAAAGGAGAAGCTGTGTTGTGTTTTCCCACTGGTGACTGCAATAGAAGGGGAGTGCCAAAGGCCTCAGTGGGTGTTTCTTGCTGTTTAACCCCAGTTTGGTTTTCCTGGTCCCCAGGTCTGTGAACAGTGGCATTTGGTGGTGCATGGCTGTGGCTTCCCCTATCTCACTGAGCTGGCTGGAGCCAGCATGACATCCCTTCAGCGTAAATTGCACCAGAGTTGAGTTACAGACCTGTAACTGCAAAGGTTTGATGCTAAAACCAATGGCCTGGTTACTGTCTGTAACAGCTCGCTCTGAGCCTGCCTTCTGCTCCGGAGAAGGCTGCTTAAGCTCCATAAACCATGTCCCTGTGCTGTGAGCGGCACACACTGAGGCAGTTGCTCCTTTTTCCTCCATATACTTCCAAAGAGTTGTTCTATAGGCAGTGTTCCATATGAGTTTTCCCAGGCTAAGCTTGCTAGCAGCCCAAAAGGTAGCAGGAAGCTGGCCTGGCATTGTCAATGCAGTGTGCCTCTGAGCATCCTGTTCTTGACCCTGCAGTGCTCATGTTCCAAAACGTCATTTGGATGAACTTTGAGCTCCGTGCTGCTGTTTTGCACTGCCCATATGTCTGCAGTGACCCTGCCTTTCTCCTCTCTCTCAGAAATACCACCCTTCAGATCCTGCCTATGCTTATGCCCAGCTAACACACGATGAGCTGATCCAGCTCGTCTTGAAACAGAAGGATGCGATCACTAAGAAGGATCTCCAGGTGCGTGAGCTCGAAGACTACATCGACAACTTGCTTGTCAGAGTCATGGAAGAAACCCCCAACATCCTTCGTGTCGCAACATCTGGAACCAGAAAGGCTGGAAAGATGTAAAAGCCCCTGGGATGCTGAGTGAACAAAGGACTGGGTTCCCACCAGTGGAGTTTGATGGATAAGGAGCTGATGTGAAGCAAGTGGTACCGGTTGTGCTGCCACAGAAAACGACCTCTTTCTTCTTTCTGCCTTAAGCAACCCTCAGTTTGATTTGTAGTTCCATCAGGTATCTGCAGCCAGGAGTGGAGTCACTTTATCATATTTATTATTGGCTTTCTTTCCATTATTTGGGAAGATCTGTTCAGGCATCTCATCCAAAGTGAAGGAGTTTGAGGTGCTTTGCTTGCCAGCAAGGCGCTGATGAGCCTTTAGGAAGGTTTGGATTTTAATAGTTTTATTTTGTAGCAGCTTTGATAGATGAATTCCTCTTCTTTCTACATTCTTAACGTGTAGTGCAATCTAAAACCTGATAGAGCTTAAGGATTCAATTGACTTAAACCAAATTATCACTACGCTGGCCAAGTCCAAAGGTGTGTGCTTCAGACCAGGGCTGTCTTGTGAATGTAATGAATGCAAGTTAAAGCTTAGATTGGAAAGGAAGTAGCATCCCATCAAGTATGCATTGCTTCAAAGCAGCTCTGCAAGGGGAAGATTTGCAGCTCTTTTGGTCCAGGAAGCACTGGGATATGGTACGTTTGTCTACCATAGGAATGGTAGTAATGAACTCGGGCCAAAGGTGGGTTTTCAATCAGAAACTGTTCTCTGATAGACTTCAATTCCTTCAAATGAGGGAGGCTGATGTGTGATGTGTTTTAGTCTTGAATAGGTGTGGATCTCCTGGCACACCTGCATGGCCCCTGTCTGATGCTGCAGGGGGGTTCTGTGATGATTCCTTTATGCCTTTGCAGTTAATTTAAACACCTGAGGTGTTGAAGCTGGGGCTTGAAGCAGCCTTCAAAGGTGATCAGGCTTCTTCGGGGCATTCCTTGTAGAGCCAAGAGAGGAACCAAATCGCCCTCCTGTGATGGGAGCAGTTGCAGCACCAGTGGTTGGTCTGATTGAGTTTCTTTGTGACTTGCTGCTCAGAATAGAATGAATCTTCGGTAGCTGAGAGAGTGTTTTGTGGGGCAATTGATGCTCTTCGGTCTGCTTCCTTAATGGGTGGCTGGAGATAGACACAGGTATGTTCTCCTCCCCATCACCACCACCAATACAGCCTAACGCTATTGAGCAGCACCACTGCAAAACTAAATGTAGCCTCTTGTTTTGGTGAGCTTTTAACAGTCAAGATGCCTCTTTGCACCTCTGGGATTTCTCAGGGTTGTAAGAGTCCAGCAAAGGCTTAGAGGAAAGCCGAAGTACCCAAAGCAGGGGGTAGCAGAGCACCAAAGCAAAACCTCTTGCCTTCAGGAGCTGGAAAGGGTCTGTTGGGTTATTCCTGGCTTGGAAGGGGCAAGCTTCTAACTCAGTTTTTCTACAGCAACGCACTTTATTAGGGCCTAGACCAGGTGGATCAACCATCAACCTGTTAGCTATTGTCCTCAACCACCGAGAACCACTGGAGACTCCTCAAATACTGTATTTTTGTAGTGAAAATAATTAATATATTTGCCTGGAGTTGTGCACATTCACTGGGAAAATCCAAACCTGCTCTTAACCCCTTTTTATTCCTATCAACTCCAACCAAAGTCTGGAGCTTTTCCTCATAGGATGCTGGAGTTGAACCAAGCCTGTAAGTGTCCTGAAGACTTTGAGGTACTTGTTTCTGGTTGAGCAGATGTCTTCAGCGCTGGGTTCTCTGTGCTGTACATTCTGTGGGTGAAGGGAGTGAGCCACAGAAGGTTTTGTCCCCTTCAGCTCTTGGTGCTGGGTTTAGTTTGGAGTGGGACTGGATGCCTTACTTATTGCTGCTGCTTCTCGTGCCTTGAAGTAATGAGGAAGATGAAGGATTGGTGCATCTCTGGCAAGCAACAGTTGCCTGGACCTCTTGGACTTGTCTTTTAGACTGTATTCCACAGCTTTCTGATGGTGTAGGTCAGAGAGCCAGGAAAACCAATTGTGCCTTTACACAGTGACTGATGGCTTCAGGAACCCGGCATGGTGTTATCCTTGGTCATAACTGGACACTGAGAAGCAGGGCTGGCTTCTTGCTTTTTCCTGCCCTCATGGATGGGTGCTGCTGACAGCGCTGCGGGGTTTGTGTGATGCTTTCGGTGTATGGTTTGTGTGGAGCTTGGATCACAGGGCTGAGAATGCTCATTTTGGAGTGAGAGGCACAGAAACAACACAGTAAAACCCACTCTTAGCAGGCTCTTTGGAGACTGAAGCCTTAAAACCTTGGACATCCTCTCCTGGCAGCCTTTTGTGCCACTCATAGCCCTGCGGGACCCTGGGTTGTTCTCTGTGGTCCTTTGACTTCCACAACCACGAAAGCATCGCACAAACCTCATCCCTCGGTCTTGTCCTGGCAATACCAGTTAAAGCCTTGCGTTGGCATCAGGGGGCTGGCGTTTTATATCCAGCAAGGTGCTTCACCTTGACTTTAAGAGCCTTAAGAATCAAATGCGTTGGTTATGATTGAAGGATCTGAATGTGGGTTTTTTTTTCCTGTTTATACTGTCTGCTTTTAGCCTGGGAACCTGTTTGGTTTTAAATGCCTTTGGTTTCATGGAACACTAAAATAAAAGTACCTTAAATCACATGGTGTTGTTTGTATCTGAAAGGGCAGCTTCTAAAGGGCCTCATCCCCTCCTTGTGACCGGCTCTGCTGCCTCAAACTCCTCATCCTCAAGGTATTTTTGGGCTAGTTCCATCCCTGCAAGGTAAACACCTCGCAGGGTGGGGAAACCTGATGGACGAGCTCATCCGCATGACCAGAACAGAGAGTTTCAGTAAAGCAGGAGGAGTAAAACACATGTGAAAGGTTCTTGACCGCTTCAATCACCCCAGTCCCAGCGCTGAGCCCCTGCTGCCCTAATTGTAATGACCCTCAATTGCAGCAGGGGAGGATGAAGAGAGGAAATCAGCTTCCCGCTGGCTTGGAGGCATTTAGCTCCGAACTGCTGCGTTGGGAGCCTGTGCTATTATAATATTAAATATATTAATCACACTAAATATATATTGATAATAAGAAATAATGTTATTACATAAATATTCAAAATATAATAGCACAAGCGATTATAACGGAATTATTACAATGGAAGGTGGATAGGGGGGCACAACCCCCCCCCCCCATTTCACGCGGCGGTGCCGCAGGATGGACTCAGCCCGAAAGCGCTCAGCGATGATGCTCCGCGAGGTCCCGCGCTGCCCGGGCGCAGTGGGACCGCGCGGACGGAACCCTTGTCACCCGGAACGCGTGGTTCGGGGCCGGGAAGGAAGAGAAGGGAAGCAAGGGGAGGGCGCTGATCGCGGGGATGGCGGCGGGGGTGGCGGCGCGGGGCCAGGGTGTGGGGGGGGATGGGATGGACA
>JAOEHY010039373.1:0-21957 GCA_025447955.1 Psilopsiagon aurifrons
TACAGTCCCTAATGAAGAGTCCCTCCCCAGCATCCCTATAGGCCCCCTTCAGATACTGGAAGGCTGCTCTGAGGTCTAGGGAGAAAAAAAGTTTTCATGCAGTGAAATAAATTAGGCAGGAGTCCTATAAAATGGAAATACAATGTAAGATATAAGTTACTGATAATAGCAAGTGTTGCTGTGCTCTGTTCTTGGTTTGTATATTTTAGATAGATTATTTTCCATATTTTTTATAGTTCTATAATTTTTCTCATCCGCTTTTTCTGTCTTTTCATTCTCCTATTCAGTAAGTAATAATTAGTTCACTGAAAATTTCCCAGTGGATAACTGTGGCTGGCTTATGCCACGGAACAGTAGCATAATGAAAGGTAAGATCTGTGTCTTCTATATTGTAGCAACACTTCTTTTAACCTCAGTAAGAGCTTCCTTCACTTTAGCATCAAAGATACACACTCATTTGCTCAGCAACATTTCTTTCTGCCTTTTGCCAGAACAGGATGCTATCAGTAAAGCGGCAGCACAAGAGAGGATGAGCAGCTGCATTCCTGAAGCATCTAGGAATTCAGTGTGAACTACTAAGTTACCCTAAAATGTTATTACCTTTACGTTTCTCTTATAGGGTATAAACCATGCCCCGTCATTTTACATATTGCAGGAGTTACAGGGTTATGTTTGCATTGAAAAGTCCAATGGAAGGGTTGATAAAGTCCTTAAAAAGGGCAGACAGATTTCACAGAGCAAGAAGCTAAACTTTAGGAAAAAAGTCATAAATCATTTATTCCTCCCTCACATACGTTTTTGTGGAGGGCTTTCAATATTCTGATATGAACTTAGCTCTTGGCATAGTTCAAAGTGTGACTTTGTTGATATACGGGCATAAATGTCAGCTGGGAATGTCTTCACATTACAGAAGGAATTTTCAGAGCAATTCTAAGTAAAAAATACTCATCCTTCTACATATTTATATATATATATATACGCTATATTAATGTATATTTACCTCTTCCAAACTGCACGCTCAGCATCATGGTCAGTGCCAGGTGAGATCATACAGCTCCAGGCAGGCTAAGATGCTCTGGCTCACATGTATGGCTTTCACATGGACCCTGCTACTCCCAGGTTACACAGTGAGTGAGAAAGTTGAGCCCTAATGAACGGAGCCACTGCCCCTCAATACGGCAAAGTAAGAAACACCTAATTCTGCATCTGTGTCTGGTGCAATTTTCTCCTCCACTGTTTCATGTGTTTCATGTTCATAATCCATCTGACTAGGATGAGCTCTGAGGATCCGCCAGCCATCAGTGCAAGAGGGAAACTCATCCTTTAAGTTAGCACAAATTCCCATCAGGCGAACCTCTAATTCCTCCCTAATTAAGCTTGGCAGATGAAGCTGAATGCAAACCATGTTGTGTTCCATCCAGCGTTTGAAGGGGTCTTTGCTAAATCAGAAATAAGTACTTTAATCTGTGTAAGGAGATACTTTAAGCACAAAACTGTGTCTGCAAAGGCAAATCCTTTATGCATCCCTCAGGCACATGAAAAGATCCCCCCTGGCAGAGCAGGAGAGGACTGAAATCTCCTATAGCAACTGGCCACTAGCAACGGTAACAAACAGTCTGTGGTCTGATTAATTCAACTTTCGCAATTGTTCTATGAGAAGCAAAGAGAGATGGAGGCTGCCTGTGCAAGGGCTCAGATTTTGTACCCTGCAGTACTCAAGCATCAGCCTGACCAGAAACAGAGAGGAGCATGCACTTGATACCTTTGTGCCTCATTTTGCCTTCCCCAAAAACCAGAGTTTTGTTTCCTTCCTCACTCCAATATGGATGCAGAAGCCCAGGGAAGTTGATAAAACAGACTCCTCACATGAGCCAGAATTATTGCTTGCACATATTTGTGCTGCATTTGCACAGAATGCTGTTGGCTTAAGTAGGAATAAAAAGTTAGACTGATATTTGCTGGCATCTGGAGTTAATATTCCAGTTGGTTTTATGTTTTGAAATAAAAAAGCAAGGTTATTTCCTCTTGAAGAGGCTCACAAAGCTGGGCAGCTTCATGAGATGAAGGGTTTGAGCTACCACATTGGAGATAATAGAGTTTATGCCTATGCTTTTGCTATACTATCCCTGGAGCACCCGCCTGTGCTGGAGACCCATGTGAAAATGAAGCAGACCCAAACATTCCTGCAGCTTGCAAATGGTCACTTCTCTTCAGTCCACACTTTTCTGAGGTTTATTGGTGAGGGGAATTATCAATTAAAGTTCACCTTTTGAATTAAAAACTTCCTATGGCCGCAAACTTACCATTATCCTTCCACGCTTACTTCATTTCATAGCATTTCTCCAGCTATTTGCATTCTCTGCTTGGTTTCCCCCCAAGTGCTACCTAGAGCAAAGAAGAGCCACATCCCCATGCTCCTCAGGGTGCTCGCTCCCTCCCTCCAGCCAAGGAGGAGGCTTGAAAATCCCCACAAGAATCTGCTTTTGTGCAATAAAAAGATTACAGTCAAAGCAGATAACCTTTTACTTGGTATCTGTGATGCACATTACATACCGTCTCTGGCAACATCATGAGCTGCTGCTTGTGATGGAAGCTTTCTCTACAAAGAAATAATGGATTTCATCCAGTTTGATGCCGGGAGGTGAATGGACCATCTGCCTTAATAGAAGTTAGCCTTATGCAGCCCTTGGAACACCTTCCTTGGTTTACACTCAAAGGCCACCAAAATATTCACATTTAATTGGAAACTGTCAACACAACTGTCAGAATGCCTTACCATGAGAAATAAGGGCAATTTACTTTAAAATTAACTACTTGATTGGCTTTTATATATGGAGCAACACACTGACTCTGTGGTGACATGCTTGCTCGTTTTTCATCTGTGTTGTCTTCTGCAGGATCCCATTGAATTATACCAATTTATCTGCCCTCAGCGAAGCCCAGGGATGAAAATACTCATCTATGCTACATGTAGGATTTGTCCAAAAGCCAGAAAGCCAAAATATTATAGTAGCGGTAACCACAGTGTGGCAGACAGACAAAATGGTCATACATACTGTGGGGTTATGGGTCTCTCAGCTTTACAGCTCTTATTATCCTTTCTATTTTGTGATTTCCTCTGACAAGGTTAAAAATAATCTTATTACCCCAAAATGACATTTTCTTCCCATCAGCTACTACTCTGTTCTCAATGGGTGTTAAGTGGTGCCACTAGTGAGGTTTGCTGCGTGTGGATGCATTTAGTCTACTTCCCAAGAAACACAAAATACAGACAACTCCAGTCCCACTGAAAGCCATGAGATGAACAGCCGGTTATTCACTTTTGCTGCTCCCACCTTCTTCCTGAAGCTCATATGATGGGTTTGATCTTGTATCCAACATGCTCTGCCACATACATGCAGTTCACAATTAGACCCCAGGGTGGACTTTACAAACCAGAGAATGAAATAGCATCCTTTTGAGGCTAAAGGGTGAGGGGTGTAATGTTTGGATATCTGGATTAATAATATCCCATTGTCAAAAAAGAGTGAACGTGGGGAAAGAGTCCACAGGCTTTCCTTAGAGAAAGTGAATGTCAGTGGGAAATGGTATTCTGGAATTAAGAGTTTTAATTAAACAGCTTTAACAAAACTGAGATAGAGCTGATGTGAAAGTCCAGCTGCAGGAAGCCTGATGAGCAAACCCATTTCACAGGCGGGATGTCCCATCCCTCATAGTGTTCAAGGCCAGGTTGGACAGGGCTTGGAGCAAACTGCTCTCATGGAAGGTGTCCCTGCCCATGGCAGGGGATTGGAACTGGCTGAGCTTTAAGGACACTTCCAAGCCAAAGCATTCTATGAAGTCTTGAGGTGCTCAGGCTTCATCAGGTGAGTCACAGTGTTTTACAATTAAATACTTGGACTTCTGGTGTTCAGTACTGGGGAGCAGAGGTTAGTATTTATCATTTAATTTTAATTCCTGCCAAAGGAAGTAGTTCTTTTGGTTTTAGTCAAACACCCAATTTTGACAGAACACTTTTACCAAGTTAGCTCCATCTTCTGAATGAGAGCATTCTGAGAAGGCAAAGCTGGTCCCTGCAAAGCACACAGCTGCCATAGGCTCCCATCACCACCACTGCCACATCTGCTCCATCCCATCAGATGCAGCCTGCGAGGATCATAGTGCTGAAGGAACCCAAGGCAATACGCTATCACATGCCTTTCTTCCAACAGTGCTGTCAAAAGCAGAACACCAAAGATGCCAACAGCAGCCCCCCCTACCCCAGGAGCCTTGTTGTTCTCATGAAACAATTTAAGCACATTACAGCAATGTCAGTGCCTTCTGAAACGGAAAACATCTTGCTGTATGTAATATGTCAGAACAGAAAACAATTACAATATGGCACATGTCACAGCTGGGGGTCAGCCTGTGCATCACATGTCAGGCTTATTGCTGAACTTTCTTATGATGCATAATCTGATATGTAAAAAAATGTAACATATTTAAAGAAAAAAAGCATCCAGTGCTCTCTGTTGGCCTCTTCCTTGAGGATGAGAAGAAAAATACACAGAGTACAGAAGAAACTTGCTTCAAACAAGTGATCTGATCTCAGAAGTATTCAGGTGCTTGTGTTCTTCAACACCTTTAGAAACACAAGAGGACATCTGATAAGAAGAAGAATGGGATTATTGTAATTTGAGGGTAACTTGACAGCTGGCCCCAGCCCATCTCTCTTTGAAGTCAATGGAGAGATGGCAATTTCATTAAATCACTGACAGTTTCATGAAGTCCTAGTGAAAGACTGATATACTTTACTTGTGTTGCCCCTGTTTAAACTGTAGGATGGGTCATGGATCTGTAAGTGATTCACAGCATGTCAAAGGATGTGTTCCTGAGACAGGTACAGAGGTACTGCATAACTCACAGTGATATATCACTTCCTGGATGAGCTGCTACTTTGACTTTCTTTTCTCTATTAAATCACTATCAGAATATGGCTTTTATGGGCATCTATAATGTAAATGAGCCATTATTACAGCAAGGGTTACTCTGGGAACTGATGGAACCTTTCTGCTGGCTGCCTAATGGAGCGCTCATGGAAGCTCAGTTCCTTCAGCACCCAGCAATGCTTATCAGTTCACCAAGAAAATTGGACCAGGCTTATTTACCACACGTCTAATTAATATAAGCATAAATGTTCCCAATGGCTGCAATTGCACCTGTATCTCATCATATTTTTACCTGAAGGGAAAATGGGGGGTAACAGGGCTTAGGTGATACTGTACCAAGGCACCTGCCTTCTGAAAACCATTCTGTGCAGCCTGCAACTGGGTCCTCTTCATTTCTTTGTGAAAGCTGCTCTTGGTGGCTTCTCAATACAGCTCCAAGGAGATCACATCAGGACAATGCACTGTTATATTTGAAGGGAGATTAAAGGGAAAAAAAGCTCTTCATCATAAATAACTATTTCCCATTATGGATTACATTCGGTTACACCTGTATACAATAGGGCTCCTAATCTGCACTGTGACTAAAATAAGCAGGAAATTAAAATAAAGGGAAAAAAAGGCAAAAAAAAGGTGAAGAAGGCAGAGAAATTATATTTTTTTAGTTCATCTCTGATGTGAGGAAATTACAACCAAGGAAAATACTCCTGAATAGTGTTGGGAGAAAAGACTGTATTGTATTGCTTTGATACAAGAGTAAAAATGCTTCTGGAGTCCAGGGCCATTTGTATGTTAGAACTGGGACTTAGACATACTTTTAAGGCCACCTTTATCAAAGTAGACAGTTGATTTAAGATTTTGAAGTAGTCAAGAGCTAGGACATGAATTTCAGGTATGATTCCACAGTCTCAAAACAGTGAAACCAAAAAATGATGATCAAGCTGGACAGTGATAACTCCCGTCTTTGCACTGGTTACCTGCTCTGAGAAATAGCTGCAAATGCTTATGTGAACCTCAGTGATGCTCTCAGAATTAATGTGTGGGAAGGATTTGAAAGGTTATTTGAAGTTCAGTGTCATATACAAACTGAGGCCAGGAAATGTAGATAAATCATAAGTAAAATAATGAGATTCTTTCCAGAGTATTTCTATCTCTAGGTCTTTGATTTAATTCTTTGCCTGACTCCAGAATACAACCCAGGAACCATTTCTGATGCAAGGTATTGAGTATATACAAAGAATTGTGCCTGAGTTTGATGTATTGATTAAACTGCCACTGAATGATTTGAGATGAAGATTGAATAGTCTGAAAGTAATAAGATATGATCGAAGCTGAGGCCTTCTATGGATTGGAATGGATAGCTTTTTCTGCCACACTGCTATCATTTTTCAGAACACTTACATCTCACTGGTGAGATTTAGACAAAACAAAAGCTGTATGGCCAAGCAAACCCATTTACTGTTCAGCATTTAAAGCTGGACAAGGCAAAGCACGTGAAAAATACAGTAGAGAAAATCTGTGCTACTGAAATAACTCTGACAGGGAATACATCAGTGCAGAGGCAGCAGTTTCTTTCTGGACCAGCTAATTCCAAACTGGGGTATATGTCCTTCAGCCCCACCGGCTAGCCCATCTGCCTTACACCAATCTTTGCACCTATGGACATAGATGATTTTCACAGCACCTAGCTGAGAGCCAAGAGCCAACGACTCTCCTCTAGACACTGCAAGAAAACCATGAACAAATTAGTCAGAATGGAAGGATAAGGTAACCACTGCAATTTAAAATACAGGTTCACTCTGCCTTTTGCTGGGTATGCTCCCAGATGCACCTCAGGGGCCTGGGAAGACCTCGTTCCCTCTCAAATCTTGTGTTTCCCACATAGGGCCAGAGAGATGTTTGTGTCCTTACAGCATGATTCAGCTAAAATCCACAGAAAAAATCAGAGCTGCAACCATTTGAGACCAATATTTTATCTAGGTTTAAATTTTCTGGGCTTTTCCCCTTCCAGCCATGGAGTTTTCCTGACAACTTTCCCTCTCTGAATGTGGCAGATCCCACAATCCCAATTCTGAGCACTCTTCCAAGTAATTACACAGCTCCTCTCTCACTAATGTAATCTCTGTTAATAATTTATTAAATATGTTTGAGTCATCAGACCAGAAAGGTCATACAAAGATAGACTATGAAATGGAAAATTTGTTGGTTGGGAAGCTTAATGAATTGCAGACGCATGCTCATAACTTGGAGAAACTGAAGCACATCATATTTGGGGGGGGACGACGACAACAATAAAGCTTTGAAGTGCATTATGGATTTATGACCACAGGCAAAGCTACACCATAAAAAAAGATTGTCATTACCTGAGTATGCAAATATTCCAAGTATTCAGTATGCCGGAGAAAAACATATCTGTTTAGTCTTATAAGCTATTTGCAAACTAATGAAAATGAACTTTTTTGCATTATATGATCATGGAGCATGCAAAGAGCAATTTGTACTTCAATAATGCTACTGTGGAGTTATGATTTAGGGGTCTTATTTATCAGCCTCACTGGCTAGGATGGGGCTTGGCAGCCCAGATTGTGTCTGTTGCACTTTACATATCTAGTCACATCCCAAGCTGTGGCTGCCCCTGGCTATTAGATAAATGGATATATGACAGTAAAACACTTCTGGAGGAAGACTCTGCATCTTTAGTCAATCACAAAGGAATTTTAAAGGTACATTTTCAATAGCTAAAATGTCTACGCTGGGAAGTTACCTGTTTCTTAACTAGCGCAAGTGTGAAAGGCTGAGTGTTTGAAGACTGTTGATCTTTGAGAAGGATCCATACTGAACATGTCTTGTGCCTCCTCTTGCTTTCCAGCCTGCCCACTGAGGAGGTGAGGACAGGTGCTTGCTATGAGGAGGTTCTCAGCTTGTTCAGCTCCAATGATACACCCTCGTTAGTCATGCAAGGGGTGACTGGGCAGCAAATTCACCTTCATCGCAGTCCCGTTCTGTATACTGGAGAGTGAGGGGGAAAACATGCCCCAGTGCTTGGATCTGAGGATGAACAGTTTGATGGAGTGTGCTGAATCTACATCTCTGACTTCTCATGCCTGCCAGGTGCCCTCTCAGTGACAGAGTGTGTATCCATTTCAGTGAATAAAGCTTTAAGGATATAACTGCATGTTATCTAACATCAAAACTAAACATTCTCAGTGTTACAGGGCTCTAATTTACTATATGTCTCGCTGAAGCGTTACACCATAAAAGCCATGAGCACTGAAGGGGAGCACTCGGGCAGTTGGGTGTGAGAAGGGAGAAGTCACCAAGATGCTAAGGTGGTCACTGATAACCCACAACTGCCTTTTGGGGAGAAATCACAGGATTCCCACCTGAGTACTCTTTGGCATGAGCGAAACGCCACTCGCTGTTTGCAACAGGGAAGGAATTTCTGCCTCCTCAACCTGCAAGGCGACCTAATAGAAAGAAATGAAGAAGGTAGCACTGGGATGTGACATCCATAACAACTTTAGTGTCTACAACCCCATGCTAAAACAATCACCCTGGCATTTGCTGGGGATGCCCATCAGGAACGTGCCAGTAAGAATATCTCTGCTCTTCAAGACATCTGCAATGAGCAATTACCACGCACCCGCACAGACCACGCTGCTTGGCTGTGGGTTCACTTCTTGGCAGTCCCGGGGCAAAGCTGTCTGGCTTCACAGATGTTAATTATTTGTGTCTACTGTTAATTAGCCGTCTGCAGTCCCTCATGCTGGGGCAGTGACAGGCTGGGAGCCTCTCCCAGCAGCACAGCCCATGGGCTTTGTTCTCCCTCCCTCCCACCTTCCCCTCCTCAGCTCCCAGCCAGAACTTTTCATTTTAGTCACGGTGCCAGAGGCCAGATCCCAGAGGACCTTTGAAATTAAACACGTGTGAAGTACAGTGGAGATGGAGGGTGGGGAGAAAAGTGAGGAGAAAGGGGCAATTTCAGCTCCTCAAGCATGTAAGTCAAGAGCTTTCGTGATGCCTCCCCATGTGTTTTTTTCAGCTAGCCACAAATCATGCCCCAGCCGTCCAAGGGAGCCCGTCTCTATGGTGGAAATTTCCACACTTGCCTCGGTTGGTGTCCTGCTCTTTGTTGTTGCTTCGCTGCCTTCAAGGCATTGTAAGTAATTGAATTTTTACAGAAAGAAGGGTTTTTTTTGTTACTGGTTTGCTAAACTCAGAAATGCAACATGCAGGGTAAATCCTCCTCCTTACCTTTGCAATTACAGGGAAGCAAAAGCTCTTTATTCACCAAAGACCACTTCAGGGAAGACGCATCACATCATTTTCAATAAAGGAGTTTCATCACAGGACACATTTCCTACCTGCATTAAGTTTGAATCATATTTCTTTTGTTAGGGGGTTAAATAAAAATAAGTGGTTTGGAATTCCAGCTAAATAGCTGTGAAATACCCTGGGCAAAAAAAGGAGTCACAGGGAATAATTTATTCATCCTGCAAATTTATTTCCACCTGCAAATCGCCTGAGAAGAGGTTGAGATCCTGCCCAAATGTTACAGTGATTGTTAAAGCATTACCAAATGATTTTCACAAATGTTTCTTACATGGTAATTTCCTGGTGACCGAGTCACTATAGATATTTGACATTTGAAATTCAAATTTCAAGTCTTTCTGATGGGATGCACAGATTGCAGGAACAGACCTGTGCTCCGCTGGCTGAACACCAGTCTCTGCTGCAAGTGATCTGGTGATGCAGCCCCAGCCAACACCTCTCATTCAGCATCCCAAGGTCAATAGAGGCTCCACCAGCTCTGAAGGCATCCATCGTCACCCACTTTGCTACTCCAGCCTCTGTCTTTGGGCTCCATGGTCAACTGCCTAATCCCTCCATGCCTGCCAAAACTCAGAAGGACCAGATCATCAGTGTTTATGAACATGGTGATCTCTCTGACCAGCATCTTCTCTATCCCATTAGCACACAACCTCCTTGGGGCAGAGGTTGTGTCTGTAGCTCTTAGCTCATTTGGCTTATGATGTAACTCCTAGGTACAATGCAATGCAAGCAACAAATAATAACATCAGGCCTGACGTTTCCATCAGATGATACTCTTTCTGTCCATCAGAAACTCATTTGCAGGTGCGTTCAACCGAAGAGAACACAAAGGACATGCAAACACAAGCATGCTTGAAGATCCACATGAATATTCATGGAAATGGGATTTTTTTTGCACTGCTCAGGCCCCTCGTCCTCTGGCACTGGTATATAAATGCCAGCGGGAGCGGCGGGGTTGTGTCCACATAGGCATTTGCTGCCTCAGCCACCAGCAGATGCTCTAGTGCTTGCGTGTGATGCAGTTACTGGTGCTGGTGCCACTTCAGCTCCTGTGCTCTGCTGCCTGTTGTGCCCTCCAGCTTGGCGGAGTTGGGCCACTGCATTTCAGAGAGGAAAAAGTGAAATGAGATGTACAAAAGAAGATTTTCAAGGACTGAAGTGTTTTGCATGAAAACACCCCAGATTTGATGGCAGTGTTCTTGCTGAAAAAAACCTGACAAATGCCACTGGGTGTAGCTTTGCTTGGGGTTCTTTGGTAGGAAATCAGTGTGATGCTGTAGCTATGTACACTCCTGCCCTTTCCAAATTAGGCAGTTCTGGTCCTAAATGGTCCTTTCTCTTATGAATCAGACTTCAGTTCATATTTGGCCTAGATTTTCCCCTTTTACAAGAGCTTTTTCCTCGCCCCCTCCTCAGATTTCCCATCAGTGCTTCCTAAAGCAAAGCAGCTACACAGTGTTTACAGTCCAGGCGCTTCCTGCATCCCGGAGCTCCACGTGCTGTGTCATCTTATGTGTCTGCACCCTCATGTGTAGACTGGAGTGTTTCGTTGTCATTTACAGACCACATGAGGTTTAGAAACTCAGCGAACTCATGATGTTAAGATGCTGGGAGTTGCAGGGGCAACCCCTGCTCCATGGGAAATGGCACAGGTAGGATTTCCAGGGCTCTCTGAGATGAGTAAACGACAGCACATCCCAGCATCCCACTTCCCTTTGCAGTGCAGGGACCAGAACTGCTGCTGGCTGGCTTGTAGATCACCACTTCTGAGACAATCCAAGTGCTGCTGTCTTACTCCAGCATGTTACAAGCTCCAGCCTCTCAGGATCTGGTTCACAAGCAGCCTTGTATCTGCAGTGGGATGATGGGGGAGGCTGCAGGAGGTGACCTGGCAGATGATGAAGTAAAGATGTTCCCTGGTAATAAACGTGAGGATGTAAAAACATCTTTACTGTCAGCAGAGCGAACTGAGAAGGGAGAGCAGGGAGCCATCTCACTGTGGGTTTAGCTAAGTGAATTACAGAAGGAGAGAGTGAGGGGATAACATTGGAATTAAAAGGGGTAAAGATAAGATGGAAAGTGGCAGTTGAGACAGGAAAGCTGGCTGGAAGTGGAAAGGGTATTTACATGACACTAACAAAGCCTGAAGGAGGTGAGAGTAGGAGGGCTCCTCAATCACCTTGAGAAACTGCTGTGGGAAGGAGAGAAAAGAAGGCAGCACAGCTGTGGCCATACCTGGGATTCCTGTGAGAATGCTTTCCAAGGAGATGCGGGAGAAACAGGGAGGTGCTCCTCTGCTATCCTAACTCTGATGTCTTTAGCGCAGCTGTACCATTAAACGCAGCCAGCTGCCACGGGGCTGGTGTCAATAGCAGTGTAGGGTGCTGGGCTGGGAGATGCAGCAGCTCAGCGACAGCAAGTTCTCACCACAGGCAGAGCCATCAGAAGCTTCAGTCTGAGCAGTTTCGATCAAGCTGTGGAAATCATGGAAATACTAGCTAGATAGAGTCTGACCAGTTGCCAAAAAAAACCTTAGCACAGCTGAGAAGACAGCCGGGATGGCACAACTGTCCTGGCAATTGAGCTGGCAGTTACTGAGAGTACCTTCCTAGCATCAATATCAGAGGTGATTTAAATAAGATAAGGGATTGGGCTGGATTGTGCTGATCTCTTTATATTGTCATTGTGACCATCGGTTATCAACAAAGGAAAACATCGCTATATATATATATTTGAGGGAGTTTGATTTTGTGGCAAGAGCTGTCAACAACAATGAAAAAACCCTTCTGTCACAAAGATAGAAAATTGTGCCTCAGGAAAAAAAATGATCCAAGGCCATAAAAGCCATTTCAAACATTCTGCTTTGGGCTTAGTGTCTCCTCATTTGAGGAGAAAGAGAAGAGGAAAGAGGGCAAAATGAATGGGGAATGTGCATGTGCTTATCTTGTATGGTGATGGCTGAAGAGATGCCTGGTCTTGGAAGGAACTGGGAGTGAGAATCCCCTGGGACCACAGGGGTTAAGGCCAAGGTGGGCTCTGATGCAGGGGGCATGTGCTGACATCAGAACACAGAGTGAAAAATCACCTCCTGCAGAATCTGGTAAGAGCTGGGAAGCTGGAGTGTGCAAGCCAATTTAAGCTCAATAAGTCTGTAAGAAATGGAGAGATAAATCAACACAGTAAAATACGATGCAGCAAACCTGGGTGGCTGGCATGGACATTTTGCATTTGGGTTCTGGGGCACTTGTGTAGCCAGCAAAGAATTCAAGGCCCTGTGAAGAAAGGCTCCCAGGAATGGAAAATGCTGAATGACCAACTGAATACGTCCCATATTAAAGCTTTTCATACTGCCTTAAATGAGGCAAGCTTCTCCCCGCATGGAATAATTTACAGCACCATTGTGCTATTTGACAGCATTGTTTTCACACTGCTGGCACCTATCAGAATACCCCAGGAGCACCTGAAATATTAAACCAAGGAGCACCCTGACCTTCCAGCAAATACATCACTTGCCTGTGGTAGGACAGGAAAATACAGAATTCACTTGTCGTCTTCCAAGTATGACAGGACCTCTGCATCACAGGAAGAAATCTATCCCATAAGGTTAAATCACTGCTTATCTGCTTAATGGCAGTCAGACATTAAGCAGATTGACTGGGACATTCAATTTGTTTATTTTTAAATGGGAACCCAAACGACTTAATGCTCCTTCTTGCCTTAATCTGCTGGCAGGCTCAGTATCCAATTTATTGTGTTTGTTTGTCTATTTATTTATTTATTTGTGCCTCTTTTTGCCTCCTGTGGCCTGTTGATTCCTATGGGAGTGGATGCTCTGTAGCTGGGCAGTTGCTCCAGTGGATGAATCCCACACAGAGATTATCCTTGCTGTATGGCCATCTGCATTGGCTGCACCGAGTTTAGCAGCGATTTTTAAGCATAGGCTCTTGTGGATTATCCACATGCTTTGGTGAATACAAATCAACTCGCAGTTAAGATTAAGATACAACAATCTCCATATCTGGGAAGTGTACTGCTGTTGATGGAAAAACATAGTAAAGTGGCATACACATTGCAAGGTATAGTCAGCAATTTGAATAAATGGCTATGTGTGGAGGACGCTGGAAGTGGGAACCTTTCATGGTTTAAGAAAGCAGAAAATGTAGATTAAGATGCCATTCATTAAACACCACCCAAACTGTTCTAATCCTTTCCCATGAAATCATCATCTTCTAAGCTGTAACATGTTAAGTATACCTAAGAAATAAAGCTGATTTAATACAGCTGTACCCCTGAAATGCAGGGCAGTGTGTTGCCACCTCACTTTTATTCCTTTGATCTAGGTTCCCTACTAGTTTGGTATTGATAAAGGAGGTTAGTGAGAAACTAGCGAGGACCTGATGACAATTTAATCGCTGTGGTGATTACCATGTGGCAATTAAAGGCTGGCTGCTGTGAGATGCTGTACACTTTCAGTGCCTTCTCAGGCAAGTTTTTATACCGATAGTGGATAGTGTTTTCTAAATGATCAGGGTAGGATTTTCAAAAGCAAGCATAGGAGCCCAGAAACTGGAGTTTTAATGAGTCAGGTGCTTATGGATAATTTCTGGAAGCCCCTTTATATTGTCGTCTAATCAGAGACTTTGTGTGTTTTTTCATACAGCATAAACAAGTGTAAATTCTGCCCCTCTTCCAGACATAAAAATCCATCAAAAACAGCCTTCCATGCCAACTGGAAATAAAAATCAAAACCTTCCTTCTGGTTTTAAACTCCCTTCTCAGTTGCAAGAAGAGAAGAAAACAAAGTTTTAACTTAGGTAGTCCCATTGCAATGCCTCCCGTCTCTGTGAAGCAGTTACACTGCCCTGAAATCAGATTATAAGAATCACAGCTGGCTTTCAGGTTTTTTCCTGATGCACTGGACTGTATCCAGCCTTTCTCACACACAGACACCTTCTATCTAAAGAATAGTACTATCTAAATTCTCCACACCCAGCACTTTTCGGACCTTTTCTTTACACCTACTGGAAGTGAAAATGCCTGCACTATCCCACAGTGGAGATGAATACTTGTGGAAGCTTTGTTGTGATTGTGAAACAAGCTGTAACATCACTTACGAAATTATCCAGAATTGCTTTCCAAAGGTCCCTGATGGAGCCCTGAGGGCATTAATTACCCTTAATGGTGCTGATTGGCCCCACCTGGTTCCTCCACCCACTCCCATGGGCCTAGGAGTACCATTTAAACTCACCTGGGGGCATTTGCTCCTTCTTTCCTTTGGTTTGTATTGGAGTTGCTCACTTATAGTTGGCTGCGGACCCTATTGCAGGAGCTATATTTCCTGCTTGACCATGGATCTGTGTCCTCTATGAACTGGTTTTGTGATTTGGGCTCCTACCTGAAGCTGGGCACCAGCTCTGGGCTTGCTTTGCTCAGATACCAAAGGGCTGATCTCTGGTTGGCAAGGTTCTTGACCTGTTGTGGTGTAATGCTCCCCTCCATGTGCTTTAGGGATCTGCTGGCTCTCTCTGCTCTGAAGTTCCCTTTGCCAAAGGTAAGGTTATCTATATCGAATTTCTCCACAACAAGCACTTTCCTAATCTGTTCTTTAAACCCTGGGAAACATTTTTGCTACTGCTGCACTGGTAGAAATGAGGTTTTGAGTAAGTGTTGCTGATGCAGTGTCTGAAGGCATCATGGAGTTCAGCTTATCCTGTAGTTTTGGTGAGCTTTGTACTAATGCTTTCTTATTGAGGCTGTGTGGGCTGGGTTACCTCTGTGTGATTTGAATCACAGGGAGAGTGTGCTGCTAAAGTGTGACTTAAATGGTGAGCTTACCATAGTTGAACTTACAGGGGTTTGGGGGGGAGCATTTAATGTATGGCTTTATCTTCATGGAGCTACATGGCTTTCTCTTTTGAATCGTAGATTAGTTTTATGGTGGGCATGTTTGTAGGCTCTGTCCCTTGATATATGGAGAGGCCATGACTCTCTGTGAGTATAATTGCATAGCTTGCTCATTCACCAGAAGTCATTTCAGAGTAACCATGGAGAGCACTCTGGAGGCTGAGAGCACTAATGGAAGGTCAGCAAGTTCTTTTCAGATGGTTCGGGGTCAGGCCCTGATCTAGGTTGCATTACTAAAGAGACAGAGCAAAACTCATGGGCTAAATATCATTATTCCTCCTTGACACCAGCATAACAAAGCCCCTTGGTGCAGTTTCAGCTCTTAGGATCAAATAAATGGGATCCAACAAGCCGGACTCTGTTTGTCAGAGTTATGTCCATTGACCCTCTTGCAGTATTTTTAGCTCCTTGTGTGCCTCTAGTGTTATGCTATTTTCCATCTTAATGTGTCTTCCTAGGCTGGCTGGTAGAAAGGCAAAACAAAAAGCTTTCACATCAAGCCTCCATGCAGCCATCCAAACATGCCTGGCACCTAACAGAGTAGCTGTGCTTCTGGTTTATGGCTATCAAATGTGCCTGGAGAGAGAAGCAGAGTACCCTCAAGCCTTGATATACGAGAACTGAAATAAGTGTAAAACTGTTCTTGTGGCATCAGAGAAAAAGCTTGACAGCCCTTCCCTAGCGAGCAAATAAAGTAACAGCACAATAAAGTGGTGAACAGGCTTGGGCATGTTGAAGAATATTCTGTAGAAAGTGAGAGTAATAGGTAAAAGTTCTAAGACCATTTATTTTATGGTAGGATGGAAGCTTACACAGTGTCATGCAAGCAGCTATTCTCCCCTGCATCCCAGAAGTGCTGCAATTACAGCCACTAACTCTGGGTACATGTACAGTGGCTGTCCTTGCAGCTTGCCTTGCCCATCCTCCAGACTTTTAGGGCTAATTAAAGACCCCCCCAGAGCCTCATTTATCAGCCTCATATACTCCATAGTGAGCATGATTAATGCTTGGCTCTTAGCTGGAGTTCAAATGCAGTTTAGCAAAGACTGAGAAGGAAATTAAGTAAAGTTTTGGAGGTGTTTAAAGCTAGAGACACACAGAAGGTGTCTCCACTAAAGGATGGACTTGTGGGGAGGATTGGGACTCAGCCTGTACCTTTCTTGCTGGTCACCCTGTTCCACTGTGTGATCCTAAGCTATCCCCATCTCTAAGAAATAAGAAAAGATGCTAATATTAATCTTAGCATTGTCCCTTTGGATCTCCCACTGAGACACAATGAGTAGTGATTTTCAATATATAGCAATGTCTCTGGTCCCCTTGGCACTAGAAGGCCAGATTTTTAAACTTTGGATAACATTTTGGAATATGGGGGGACGCAATTTAAATCTCATGGGGTTAATGTGACTCCAGGAGCAAACTGGAGAATTGTTTTACAAGTGTATCTTTAGAATTTATTGGCAATGTGAATGCAAAAATTCATGATTTTGAATAAGTATATAGAGATGCAGAGAAAGTCTCAGACAGAAATGCCTTCTAGTGTTAATGGTGCTGCAGGCATAGGGTTATGTCCTCTTGAAAGACAACTTCTTGCTCAACAGTTTTTAGGAGACCTACAGTAAGCACTGGGTGAAATACTGTGGAGCATGGAGTGCAAGGTGTTTGAACTGATACCTGTAATGAGCCACTCTGCACTTTGGAATAAGTCTTGGATTCTATGAAAACAAGAATAGCACCAGGGAATAATGAAGCGGGGAAAATGCAAGAAAAGCCCAGTAGATTGTGCTATCAGCCACCAGAATAACCATCATTTCTGCGAGAACAGTTTCAGTGATAAAAGGAGCAGCACTCATACCTCCAGCTTGCTTTCTGTGGGTATTACTGAGCAAAGGTAAGGGAAGGTCTGTGAGAGCATGTTTAGGACCCAGGTGTGCATTCCTTTTCCTGCTAATATCCTGCAGAACTGCCTCTTTTTTAGGAACCCTGGGAAAATTAAAGGCTTAGACACAAAAGAGAAATTCTATAGCTCCTGCAGACTCTGAGCTCAGCTATTGTCAAGTGTTTGGGTAGGAGACAGTGTTGCATCTGCAATGTTAACGGTTTGGGGAGATGGAACAGATTGCTGCAAGCTCAAATAATGGAGATGTAGGGTGATAGCATGAGGAAAGCCGAGGTTCATTCGTCTCGTTTTAGGCCCTTAAAATTGGGCATTGAAATCAGCCTGGGTAAAGGACAGAAAAGACCATCACCAACTCTTTTCTGTAAGACAGGGAGACTAAAACTGGCAGTGGGACACTGGGTGTAAGTGTCACATGTACATGTAGGAAAGAGCAAATTATCAAGACTAATGGTGCTTGCAATCATTACCACTTCTAATTGCCTTTATAGAGTTTTAGAACACTATCTGCTAGCAGAACCACATTTAAATCAAAACTGAAGATTGTGCAGCAATATTTGAGGTTATTTACTGTTGGACATAATTATCGACTCTATTTTTTTGCTCATTTTAAGTAGCATCATATTGATAGAGTGTAATGCCTTAGAATGGCATTGGTGTAGCTAAATTTAAGGCAACAGATAACTCAAAAATAATTTAGAAGCTCTGGAATTTGATCAATGAGCTCCTTAAAGCACACATACAGGCGAGACAACTTCTGAAAGTTGTGTATGGGCACATCATTTAATAAAAAGCAAGAATACCTTCTGGTTAACTCCTGTTTAATGAGGATGGGCAGAGCCTGAAGTCCCATTTTCTGTTGCTTAAAGATTTCAATTTTAGTTACTTCTCTATTAGTGTGATAAAACTGGACCATGCTATTTCTCATCTCCCAATTTTCCTGTCTGCAAGCCAGGGAAAATAACAACCACCTTCTTTGTAAAGCAGTTCAGGCCACTCTGGACCATATGTACAAGCCAAGATGCTGTTTCAGCAATGTTGTAACTCTAACCCTTTTAAAACAGCATCAAAAGCTGGTGTCAGTAGAAACAGGCATTATCAAAACTGGACAGGGTGCCAAGAATTATCTCAACCAACAAAATCTTTATTCCCAGTCATAATCCAACGTCTGAATAGAGAATCTTCATGTCACAGATTTAGTTTCAGCCACAAATAAGGTAGGAAAGACCCTTTGTCAGGTAAGGGTAAAAGCAGCACTGCTGATATAGGAAGGTTTTCCTTGCATATGATTACCAGTGTTGAAGGCATCCCACACCCTTTATTTGATAACTGGTGTTAAGGGAAACGGCTTGAAACAAGATGATTGGGAAAACGCAGTTAATTTGGACAATACACAAGGACTTTGACCTGAAAATAGGACAGGAATTGTATAATGGTGCCAAGGTGGAGCAAGACCCTTCAGCCCTGTCAAGCTTTGTAAAATTGGCTGGTACAAACAGGCTGCTGACTTCAGGAGTGCACTGGTGCCCCAGCAGTACCCAAAGAGCCCCACTGAAAGCTGAGATTAAGCATACATGAATGTACATGCTGAATTTAGACCTTGGACTTGAATCCTGGCATCTAGAAGTTGGTTTTGTAAAGACTTGCTCAGGGTTCAGGTCCGCTGGTGTATTTTTATAACAACAGTTTGTGTGTTTTGGCAGATAAGCTAAATTACATCACTTTATCTTTCTGCATTTTATTTACCTCATTTCCTTTTCTAAAAATATATAGAAGTTGACTATTCACTGATATGAATTTGGAAACAGTGAAAAGCCAGCAACTCCTTGTCTTCCACTTCTTCATTTAAATCACATCAGCCACATTGAACCACACACGCAGACTCTCCTTGCAAAAGGTCTTGATGTAGAACAGGTATTTTTTGGAGAAGCAAAGAAAGGAAAGGAGGAAGGAAGGATGGGGAGCTTCACTTCCTTCAGGGAGGGAAAGGAATTGTGCACAGGAGGAGGAGGGTTGTGCACGGAAGGGTGATCAGGCTGTCAGCCTGGCCCAGCCCTGTACTGCTGCCTGAAGCTCCTCTGTGTCCCCGAGGCTTCAGTCCTCTTTGTGACAGAAACACAATTGGTTTGCACAAGTACAGAATAAATGTGTATACTAAAGACTTTATCTAGGTCAGCAGACCTGTTCTGAAATGGGAAAAAAATATAACTGGGAAATTATTTTAGATGGGAGCATCCACATTGGTTTTCAGGATTGAGCAGCTTTCAGAATCTGCGTATTCTGGTTTAGAAGAAGAATCTGAAAGAGGTTCTTTTTGCATCAGCCTAAAGAGCAGCTCTTCCCCCAAAGCCTCTGTAAAACAGCTAGATACCTGCTGCTAGCACGGGTGGGTGAAGCCTGGCTGTGCAGAGGGTATGAAATAGACCAAGTGTGCCCCTCACCATCATTCAAGTGATGCTCATCTTAGGCTCTGTGTACATCAGTGCCACACTACATGAAGAGCTTGTCTGTTCTGGGATCTCCCAGAGTATTGCTGCAGTGGGTTAGACTAGCAGTCCATTTAGCCTGGCATTGTGCTGTTCATCCTAAATAATGAATGACACCCACACTGGCAGTTGATGCAGATTAATATCAAGGTAGATCTCAGCAGAGAGGCAAAGTACCTTTTTAAACATCAATATTCCTCCCTTGCTGTAAAGGGATTTTGCAAAGAGCTGTGGTCACTGCTGGGGTCTACCTTTCACATTAGGAAAGAAGCATAAATTCAGCCATTTTTCCTGAGAAATCTTTAATCTGACTCCCATGTTCATAGGCCTTAGATGTTTATTTAAGAAGCTGCTATCCAAAAAGTAATGTTTCAGGGCTAGGAATGCATGGGTTTTGTTTCAGACTGCCCAACCTTCAGGAAATAGATATGTTGACTAATTGCACTGCAATGCATTTCATCTCCGGAGTTTTGAATTGTGTAAATAGCTGTTGGCCAAGAAAGGCAAAAGTTAACTTTATTGTAATGTCTTGCTTTGAGTTCTGCTCCCTGTCAGGGACAGGAACTGGGATTTCTCACTGAAGTTGAGGCATTTTGATGTGAGACATGTATTCTGAGCTAGCTTGGTTGAAAGCAGGAAAAACTTTGTGGCTTGCTGCAAACCACATCCTCAGGTTCATTTGTCTGCTCTTCATCTGTCTGATTTCTCCCTTGTTGAGGGCAAGAGGCCCTGTGGATTTGTCAGACACCTGCAAAATGGGGTCCTGGTCTAAGCTGGTATCTCAGGGTCAAGTGCAAAGCCAGCAGAGACTACTCTGTTTTGCTTGCATCCTTTCATCTATCACATCAGAAGGTCTGCTCTGCTGTCATGCAATGCTATCACTCATTCTCTGTGCGAAGTTGGTTTAGGTGCATCTGCACTACTTTCTGCAAGCTTTTGATTTTCTTATAATACAGCTATAAATGAGATGAAGAACACTTATTTCAGCTACCACAAAAATTGGCTGACCTTTCCTGTTCAAAGTGAGCTCACTCCTCTGTCTCTAGACCTTGATTTAGGATTATTTGTGGGAGGTAAATGGCTGCATACATCACATCAAATTGTCAGTAATTTCCCCTATCCAAGTATTTACATACAGGAAGGGAGGTATGGGGAATTGTAATGAGCTAGTAGGTAGTGTTAGAATTTCTTTTGATATGGAACAATATTTTTAGGGAGATTGCATAGTGGTGGTTCATATTCTGCAGTACAGAGGCCACTAGGGGTTGGTTGATGATGGCTGGAAATTAGGAAGGGATGAGGCTACTGATGCAGTAGTACATGCAGCTAAAATAATCTGATCCTTCTAGGGGGCAGATGAGCTCTATCACATGAACGTGCAGGAAACTTATGAAGTCCTGTGAGTAAGCAGGCAGAAAGGATGTGCAAGATGCAGAGAGCACGGAAGAAAGTTTTGGAAGGTGATGTGCAAAACCCGATAACCTGAAGCTGTTATTGCTTTGCTGTTGACTTTTGGCAACTCAGAGCTGCAGAGGCGAATGTTGCTACCTTCCTGGTGACAGGAAACATCTGGGAGCACTTCAGTCCCCAAACCACAGCCACAAAGGAACTGGAGGAAGGAAAAACCAGAAAAGTCAGATGGCAGCAAAACCCAGGCCTAGGGCCCTCAGGTATAACCAGAAATGAGGGACCAGAGGCAAGAGAAATAAGCTGTATGAACAGCATTGGCATGGTTGTACCAGGAGAACATGGACAGATCAGCTACAGTGGCATGGGTGCAGCCAAGGAATCCCGCTTGAGCACAAATGGAGATGGTTACAAATATTTGAGTTAAGCTGTGTATATTACTCTTCTTTAAGAAAAGTATGAGGTAGCTTGGCCTTGTAGTCTGTAGATGCGATAAATAGGAAGACTTGGTGTTGCTGGGGTTAATAACCATTATTTGATGCGAGATGTCATGTCAAATACATGTCCTGAAACCAGGACAGATGATAAAGAACAACCCTATTTACCTCGGAGGGTTTTGATCCTCTTATTTTTTGCTTTAAATGAATGAACAAGGATTTGTGACATTTTGGCAAAAATAACAGCGTATTCCTTCATAGCAAAATATCCGAGTGAATTCCTTCACAACCCAAACACTGTTTTAGCTGCAAAGATTTGTTCTGTGGACTATGTAGGAGCTATGGTGCTGCTCATTTCACATGGCAAGTCATGGTTTGCCAGCACCTCCAGTTTGTCTGACAACCCCCAAACAATAGCCAGACTGCTGTTCATTAGGCAGCCTATTTCCATATGGTAATAAGAAGCCGTTTGTAACATACCAGCACGGATATTCTTGAACACATTGTTCTGTTTCACTACGCAGGGATGACAAAGAGCCCTTATGAACAGACGTAGATAGATTTAGGCAAAT